>JARQZK010005185.1:0-80000 GCA_030704885.1 Cynegetis impunctata
GTGAGAAAGTGTGATTTGTTCTTACGGAGATCAAGATATCCTTTGGATCTTTCGGTTTCCTCCTTCCCTCGAAACTCTTTCTTATAGGTGCATTTTCATATAGCACATAAAGGTTCTGGGCCAGGAAATAGCTTTTGTGCTCTCTTTCTGGCGATATTTGAATCCATGACATGAAAGCACAGTGCTTTGTTACCAGTTTGACTATCAGAAAAGATTGCTGTGTTGCATTTCTGATAGGTTCTTCCTAGGTTCATATGCACACATCTTTCGATTGTGAGAGTTTCTGCCTAAAAGACACTAGTGACTTCTACGAGCTTACAATCTTGATAGTATCTACACCATCGGGTAGGTCTTGGAAAAATCTTTTTTATTAGGTATGTACCACGCTTGGTGGTTTGGAAGATCCTTGCAAAGGATCCATTGTTATGTGTCGCACGATTTTTTCTGTCTGGACGAAACGCATGGTACTTTTGTGTGAAATTCCTTGCATTTTGTCAAGGTACCACCTAGACACTCAGAACTTGGTCATATAGGTTCCTCATATGCCCACCTAAAGTGGCGTCATCTTGGTCAAACAGACCATTGAAAATTGTTTTTTATTTCTCCCTTACATAATACGTTTATTTGAGATTGTAATATAAATTGAACCATAGCTTCATGGGTGTCTTTAAACTGATAATTGTCATCCTGATCTGTTCTTCAATTCATAACTAGAGCACTTTGATCAGTACAAAATGAAAGCAGCTATGAAGTAAAAACGGATTTTGAGTGAAAATCCTTGATGTCGTAATTGAAGTATCTACAGATTTAAATATTCCCCTGATGAAAATGACAGATACATACGCCTAGCTGAAAGTTTTCTCATCATTGCCTGCCTTCAGCAGGTATTTTAATTGTGTATAATAGAAAATACAACACAAAAAGGATTAATACGATATCATCCGAATTGAAAAGATAGGAATTAATCTTTTTTCCTCTGACAATTTTGATTGAGAACGGCTGAAATAAAGAGGAAAAAGATGGATATAGTTTCAATAACAGAAAAACCGCTTGTTCAATGTGAGCTATCAGAGTGTGGTGAAGGCAGTTATGCAAATGTTCCATAGCTATCTTTCTTCCGTATAAAATACAAGTTTCATTTGCATTTCAATCTAAAAACTTAATAACGTACGAGCATTGGAGTCGCAGAATCTAATGAGCAAGGCGAGATATGGCGTGTTTCATAATCAAATGGGGAATAACATTCAGCTGCAGGGAGGAACTACTTCGTTCAAATTGGGTTATATAGGGTGTCCTAGATATAATTTTATATCTGAATATTTTGTTCAGTATGAAGTTTTGAAAAAATTACAAAAACAGATCGATTTTCAATTTTAGGGGGGCATTGGTTTAGTTTATTACTTGTTTTGTAGTTTCCACTTCGTAGATAGGTGTCAGATTTGGAACTTTGAATAGCTCCTCAGAACATGTGAAGCTATTTCACACTAACTCTGAAATCGTAAAAAAAATTTTTAAATGTTTCAAAAAATTTTCATCAACGTATTGTGGAAAAATGTCGGGAAGTTTTTGCGAATTTAAATAGGTGTTTCATAGAAAGTCTCTATATTTTCCATAAGCAACATTGTACTTATTTCGAGCATTTATTGTGGTCAATTTTCGATTTCAATGAACAATTTCAAATTTTAAAATTTTTATAAAATATATATTTTTTTTTCTGGAACGAAAATATTTTAAATTTCATTCACGAGTCAAGTCAAGATCTAAAGAGCTTCTTTATACGTTGTAATTATTAAGTTTTCATCAATTTAATAAATAAATTATTGACTTCATAATTATTTCTAAAACGAACATAAAAATCTGATATTGAAATTTAAAACTAAAAAAACTCTATCGCAGCGATCTGCATTAGAAAAGCAGGTTTTCATAACGTATCCAGTTTAAAAAATCTATTCATTCATTCGAAATTTTTGTTCCCCAAATCCAAAAAACAAATTGCCCTTCAATGTGTAAAAAGTACTTACTTCTTCCCCGAGGGGTCAACTCGCCAACCAATTCGAACCAAAACCAAACATCATCCAAGATATCTTTCGAAAATACCTACTTACAAACTTTCAACCCTATTACTCCAAAATTGCGACCTTTATAGTGTAAATAAGATTTTTTTCTCCACGATCATCACAGAATTCTCCAATTCTGATATCTAATTTGATTACAGAATGCTGGAATTCTCTCTCTTGAGATTGAAGAAATATTCTGCAACACCTCTGCCCCCATGCAATTTAAATGTATTTACTTTCTCTCCCTTGTAATAGAATAATATTCTCACACTGGCTAGCAATAATATCATTAGCCTTGACGCAGTTGATTGTCATCGTAGTGGCAAATTCGAGTAAGTGTCAAAATTATTGCTGTCACATTTTCATTCGAAAATATAATAAATAGCATGAATTTATTCAGTGATTCAGAATTTTTGATCGTGGAGAAATTATAGTCTGCTACTCTAGGCCAAGCTACAGAGATTTTTTCATGTAAAAAGTGTTAGAAGAAAACCAGCTCCGCCATTGTGTGTAAAATAGTTTCACATGATATAGTGATATGTTTTTCACTCGACTTTATTATTTGTGTCTTTGTTATTAACAATTTTATGCAAAAAATCGTTTTTTAGTTTTTTGCTTATAAAATTGAAACTATCAAAGTAATCGTGATGATGTCAAAAGACTTATTGTAGAAAATGAAAAGACGAAAAAAATGAGAGGTCGGACGACTCGATCAGACCCTTAGTCTAAGGGAAAATTGGAAAAATCCGTCCAAAATGCAGTTTTTTCAAAAGTTCATAACTCGGTTATTTTTTGAGTTGAGTTTGATTTCAATTTACTAAAAAGATTTTGAAAGTAGAATTCTCATAGTTCAAAACGTTCATCTTGGTTTTTCATAAAAACGCTGAGAAATATGTTAAAAATAAAGCTGAACTTGACGAAAAACGGCCGAGCGCGTAAGAGTAGTTGAAGAGTGGGGGTAGAGCAGCAGGCAAGGAGAAGTATGACATTCGAAAGCGTCGGCATTTTGAACGTGACAGTAATTTCTAAACGTTGTCAGATAATAATTGTAAACCCCCACTCTTCAACTACTCTCACGCGCTCGGCCGTTTTTTGTCATGTTCAGCTTTATTTTTAACATATTTCTCAGCGTTTTTATGAAAAACCAAGATGAACGTTTTGAACTATGAGAATTCTACTTTCAAAATCTTTTTAGTAAATTGAAATCGGACCATACCTGTCGCATTCAGGTCTGCTGGAAAATTGCATAGTAACATAATCAAATGGCCACAGATCAAAAACTATGCATCGGACAGTTTCTGGTCTTCGCAAAAATGAAGTTCATATCAATAGCTAATACTGGCCGGAGTATCTACGCTACAACTAAAAAAAAAACCGAGTTATGAATTTTTGAAAAAACTGCATTTTGGCCGGTTTTTTCCAATTTTCCCTTAGACTGAGGGTCTGATTGAGTCGTCCGACATCTCATTTTTTTCGTCTTTTCATTTTCTACAATAAGTCTATTGACACCATCACGATTACTTTGATAGTTTCAATTTTATAAGCGAAAAACTAAAAAAAACGCGATTTTTTGCATAAAATTGTTAATAACAAAGACACAAATAATAAAGTCGAGTGAAAAACATATCACTGTATCATGTGGAACTATTTGACAAACAATGGTGGAGCTGGTATTCTTCTAACACTTTTTGCACAAATTGCTCACTCTAAATCTCTGTAGCTTGGCCTACTCGGTTAGAATCAAAATTCGTGATGCTCGTGGTTCCTCACGCTCGCCTTCGGCTCGCGCTCGGAACTTTTCCACTCGCATCGAATTTTCATTCTTACCTTGTTACAGAATATACTATTCTTCCCCCGGGGGGTCAACTCTCCAACCAATTCGAACCAAAACCAATCATATCCAAGATATCATACAAAACTACCTAAATACAAACTTCCAACCCTATTGCTACAAAATTCTGTCGTGGAAACAAGATTTATTTCCCCCTAAGGGGGTCAACCCCCAACCAATTCGATGCAAAACCCAGGATATCATACGCAGCTACCTATTTACAAACTTTCAACCCTATTGCTTCAAAATTGCGCCCTTTATCGTGTATACTACGCTAAAAAACATAAGCTTATACATACATACATATGAACATATACCTATATATATATATATATATATATATATATATATATATATATATATATATATATATATATATATATATATATATATATTTATATATATATATATATATATATTTATATATATATATTTATATATATATATATATATTATATATATATATATATATATATATATATATATATATATATATATATATATATATGTATGTATATATAAATAAATATATATATATATATATATATATATATATATATATATATATATATATATATATATATATATATATATATATATATATATATATATATAGGGATATATGAAATTGAGTTTTTGGTGCCAAGCATCAAAAAAAGTCATGAAAGGAAAAACAATCTTGGTCCTAGGTCTAATTTTGCTAATCGCTCCCATTTTAATAAGTAGGTTTTCAAAGTAAAAACCTGCTAAAAATCGGAATATTATCGTTCAAAATTTTTTAACTTGCGCTAGCGTCAGACATCGAGAATATCCACTTATTACTTTCTCTTTTTCTCCTCTGAATTCACGGTAATGACCGGAATAGCAATTGCTTCATATGCAAATATTCTCGCTCGATTTCATCCTCGTTTATACAACGAGGTTTTTCGGTATGCAAAACGTTTATTGTCGATTCTGATGTGTTTTTGTTTTTAATTTTAGGTCGTACGAGCAGCCAGCCCCGTGTTATTACGAGTAATAACGCTCGGAGCCTTTTTCATATACAGCACCGTAAGTACAGTTCACTGTCACTCTAATATTGTGAAAACTTAAAACCGTTGCATCTTTGTTGTCGTATTTTTCTCGAATAATAGACTATGGCTCTATATCGATGATATATATATATATATATATATATATATATATATATATATATATATATATATATATATATATATATATATATATATATATATATATATATATATATATATATATATATATATATGTATATATATATATATATATATATATATATATATACAGGGTGGTCAAGTTTCAGAAAATAAATCGTTTTTTATGCATAACTTTAAAGCCACACAAAATATTTCAAAAAATTTAAGAAAAAAATACAAAAAAATCAAATTAATTTGTTTGTTCGATGCACCAATTTTTTTTTAACAAAAATCTATTTCCTGCAATGTGATAATGTAATGATTATGCAGAGAATCAGTTTGAATTTTTTTTAAGCGAAACTCAAGGGATCAAATTTGTTTAAGAAAAATCAGTGGCGTACCATAAATGTTTCCTGAAGTATGCAAGGCAAATTCTGCAAGAACGCCACTGGTTAAAAATTAAAAACCTGTATTGCATCAAAAAATGCACATTGATGAGTAGTACTTGCATACCAAATTTGATTGAAATATTTTGTGTGGTTTTAATATTTTATGAATAAAAAATGATTTATTTTCTGAAACTTTACCACCCTGTATCTTAAAAACTAGGACGTTTAGGACATACATTCATATGAAGTTTTCGTCTTGGGCCCAAAATTCACCCCCTGAATTATTTACATTCAATTAAAAATCACCCTATATATATAATTATATATATATATACATATATATATATATATATATATATATATATATATATATATATATATATATATATATATATATATATATAAAAGAAAGGTATATCGGGAGAGGGGTCAGATACCAAGATTTATATCCTTAGTCTTTATTTCTCTATATTTCGTCCATTTTTTTTTGAACTTTTTCTAGAGCTAGACATGGAATGTGGTCAGGATTTGAAACGTAGTAACATAATATATAAGAACAACACGAATTGCAAAGACAAACATTCAGTTAGCATATAAGAGACGGTGTGAAATGAACAGAAACCAACAAACATGTTTGTTACTAAATTTTAAATCTTGACCACATTCCATGTCTATTTCTTGATAAAGTCCACAGAAAACGGACGAAATATCGAGAAATAAAGACTAAGGATATAAATTTTCGTATATGACCTTTCTCCCGATAAATTTTACTTTTATAAATATAATGAAAGGGTCGATAAGAAAAAAAATTATTCAATTGTTGTACTTTTGTTAAACTCACAATTTGTTTCATAGATCATCGTCATGTACCCTAGACCAAGCGTTTACACGTGTACTGCGAGAGTGTGGCTCAGAGAAATCGGATTTGCCCTGACTTATGGGGCTTTAATGCTGAAAACTTGGAGGTAAGCATGATAGTTTAAATGTTTCGCTGCAATCACTGATAAGATTGAATGTTCTAATTAAATTCATAGTTAATTCATATTTTTATAATAATTAAAAATAAAAATTTCATTCAAAAAATTATTTTCTTAATTACAATTTTATTTCTTTTCTTTTGTTTATTTTCTGTTTCTTATTCAATTGCTCTCAAACGTTTTTGATTCAATTTATGTTTCCTTCTATTCAATACACAATACATAGCGAAAAGAACTTCATTACAACAGGGTGTCCCACGACCACTCCCCTCGTTTTTCGTTCTTAGTCACAAGCAGTTTTTTTCTAGGAGAAAACTTCGTTAACTAATTCAATTTATGGTGAAAATATTCGATTCCCCTGAGGTGTTGGTTAACCCTTAGATGAGTCGTGGAGTTCCATTTGACTGTGAAAACAAGAAAAACGTGACCGGCGTCAACAATTAACGCCATCTATCTCGAAAGACTACACCGCAATCTTCTTCTTTTCGACACACTATCAGAACAAATTGACGACAAACTTTTTTACTCTCAGTGCACGTTTACGTCGGTTCCAGACTAGTCAAAGTGGCGAAAAACTTTTCCAGACCTAAAATTAGGAACGGAAAAGGAAGTTTAATGGTATTAACTTCATTTCCTCCGTTCAAAGCAACAGCTCGTCTTGTCTATTTGCATTTAAATTGTGTAACGAGGGTTCATTTAGCTGGGAGAAAATTGGAATATTCATAAATGTTCGCAAGATGAAGAAAGGGGGTTGGCGCTGTGGTCAGTCCAAAAGGCAGACCAATTATTTAGTTAGGGGGGCCGTTATGGATGTTACAGAAGCAGATTACTGGATTAGATTACGTAACAGTTTCATAACGTTGCTTTTGACAGAATGAAATATGTGTGCCCATCATTACTGCCTTTTTTTATTTTTATTCTGCTGCTTTTAATTTTATTTGAAGTTAAATTAGCATTTCTTATGGACTTTATAATTTTAACGGTATTTTCGTGAATATGAGAAATTCCCAAACATAAAACTCTTTAGAAAAAAACTCTAGATATAAACATCCACGTCTGCTTGTGTTTCATTTACTTGAAAAACGGTCGTATTTTTGATCAGAATAACATGCCAATCGGACAAAATTAACTTGTTTTATTTATATTTACATCAATTTTCATCGAATGAATAATTCATGAATATTCTTCAATCAAACCATTCTCATTTTAGCATTTTAATACACTTGAAAATGGACTGATATAACCTGAAACATGTGTAGAGTACTCATTAAACAGTGAAATTTGATTCAACTGTGTTTTTTACCTCGTTTAATCAAAATCATTTCGTCAAATGTTAAACGATACTCTTCATTCATTTGTTGAAATTCTGCCGGTTTCGACAGGGTTGAAACTCTCGTAAATTAGAGACTAAAACGCGAAAGTTAACTGAACAATTTCGACAGATTTCAATTAACCTTTCCACAAACGTCTGTTAAGCAAACAAACATACGATGGTTGAGTTCGTAAATTAAGTGGACCCTTCGGAGTTGGAGCTTTTACTTGCCCTTCCAGGGGCTGGCATTGAAGCTGTAGAATACGTGGCATATCAGAAGCAAGAGGGTATGATTAACATATTTCGTAGCCAGTATTTATCTAGGCAATGTTAGTTCGCAAGACAGTTGTCTTTTTTCGGATTGAGTTGAGGATGGGTCTTCGGGAATTTTTTTTTTACCGCAGGTTTCACTTCACACACTCGGTGAATGAAATGAAGGCCTAAAACTGTGGCCGACATGATAGCGTTGCTAATTCTGCGAATCAGATGTATTCGTTCATCAGTATTGTTGTTATTTTATTGTTACATTCAGTAGAAGTTGGGGATAGCGTGGATTAAGTCATTAGAGAAAACAAATGTTCAACATTTTTACTTTCTGTTGATACAAAAAAGTAACTCTTTCAACTTGAACTTTTCTGAGCCATTGTTACAATTTCTCTTGGATGAATTGTATTCAAAAATTAACAAAGATCTAGCCAAATCTATACAGGATAAAATAAATGTAATATATATGAAATATTCATTCTTATATATAAGTACACAAAATGGTACACAGATGCCGGAAAGTTAAACAATTATCTACCATTGGAGCTAAAATCTTTGAGTACGTACAAAAAGTTCGACTAAGGCTTTTTTTTGGAGAGACCATTTTACTCAGTAGCAGAATTTTATTCTGTAACTGAATTTCACAATGTACCATAGACCCATGAGATCCACATTTATTAGCAACATATATTAATGTTTTTTTTTTTGTAATATACAAAATTTTATATCTGTATAATAAGTTTAATTGACAAATATGTTGATTCTTAACATAATTGACTGATAAATGTTTTTCTATTTTGTTCCTCTATTTTAATTGATTCTTGTTTTGTTCAACTATTGAAAGTGTGTTTTGTTTGATTAGTTATCATTGTTAAATTTTATTTTTAATTTTTTAATTTTTAATTTTTTATATGTGCTTTGTCGACAAAATTTTGTAATTTTATAGGAAAATAAAGCTATTTCTCAATTTCTGTCAATTTCTCAATGGGGAAGTACAATACACCATAAGGTCGCAGTACAACATAACCGCAAACTAAATAAATAAATATATATATATTTATAAGTTATATATATATATATATAAGTTTTTGATTTACATTTGGCTTAGTTCCAGTTGAAGAATCACCAAATTTGCAGCTCAATTAAACACTTTATATTCACGCTAATAAAAAACTGCCAAGATTAATCCATTAATTAACTAAGTTCCTTCAAGTATCGCGACGCTAGCGCTACCTATATTTCACCGTGGCCTACATAAGCGTCAAAACAGTCTTTTCCCTCGCTATGTGACTGTTTTTTAAATATTAATTACTCCCCCGGTTCCCTTAGCTCAGCACGCCCATCTCGCGAACGTCAGTAAGAATAATCTTTTAATTACCTCGTTTTTTTCCCTCCTTGTTGCCTGAATGGCCGTGTCTAATCTCCCGGGAGCCTCAGCTTTCAACCGGCGGCATTTTAAATGTTTCGCCAATTATAACGGTATGATTAGCGAGATGCTAGAAGAATTAAACTTCTGAATGTATTCAAATGTAGAGGTAATTGTTTTTTTTTATAAAGAAGAGCTTTTTCGCGACTTTTGTTTCGTTGCAATTTTATGATTTTTTTTCGGTTCTTTATGGAGAAATGTTAAAGATATATTAATTTGATATGAGAATTGACGTAGAGAATGAGGAATTTTAGTAGGATTTTTTTTTTCTTAAATCGGCCTGCAATGGCCAAAAACGTATGGAAAAACTTATTTGAGCAAAAAAATTTCTGTTGGTTGGACGGTCAACTTGGTCAAGGGAAAAGGGTGAAATGAGGGGTTAATTAGCAAGAAAGCTAATTTTTGGTTGAAAATCGAGTAACATGTAGTTTTAGTGGTATTTTGGTGTACAGATTTTGATTTTACAATTGATATGACATTTTAACAGAAGATTGTGGTGGGGATGAAAAAAAAGGGGGTATAAATTGAAAATTATTGTTTAAATCGAGTAATACGTCTTTTCTGGGGTTTTCAGGTATACAGATTTCCATTTTATATACTATATGATTATTTGATACAATATTATGGAGGGAATAAAAAGAAGAGGGGGTAAAAATTAAAAATGTTTGAAAAAATCGAGAAGGTTTTGAGTTACTTCATAATAAGAATACTATATTGTCGAAAAAAATTCACATGGTCAGTTATTGTGACGTGGAAATCGAGACCAGGAATAACGGTAACCCAAACGATGCAACGTTGTTAATTTATGTAGGTAATTGTGCCTTTCATCATTAGATAAAAAGTTGGAAAGAAAAAAGAGAAAGGTGGGAAACTAGATTGGAATGAAGTTTTTTCCGATATGTTATGTATTAACATAACATATCGGGAAAAAACTTCATTTCAATCTAGTTTCCCACTTTTCTCTTTATTCTTTACAACTTTTTTCATTCTTCTTTATAATTATTTTTCGGTTTCTTTCAGAATATCCGTGATCTTCAGGGTAAGATCGGCAAAGGCTGTCAAAATTACCGACATGAACTTGCTGAAACGATTAGGCGTCATCGTAGCTATCTTCACGGTATTTCTTGTCATCAGAACGCTGGTGGCTCCACCTGTTGTGATCGTGGGAAGGACTGCGGACGACCTGAAGGCTTACCTTTGTAGGACGGATTGGTGGGATCATTCTTTCTCCACAAGTGAGTCCAATAATGTTTAATTAGGAAGGGCGTCAAAGGGCTTCAGATAAATGCCACAGGGAGTTTCTTTAGAGAGCTTTACGCTTCACAAGAATCAGCTGTTATTTAATGAACCAACAAAGGAACTTCTAATGGAATCTTTCATTTTCAATAAAATTTTGAAGAGATACTTCATTCAAGATTAACTCATAATGTTTTTATTAACCTAATGAATTATGAATTGAAGCTTTTCCTACTACTGTTAAGTTTTTTATATTTCATCGATCTTTTTCTGAATGTTGATTTTTTATGAATCACTGAATTTGACGATTTCTGAAAATGCTTTAAATTGAAAGAAAGATCAGAAATTTTTTTTTATACTCTTAATTTTTCTCTCAATATCTTTATTTATTTCATAAATCTTTCAAACGACGTGAAATTCTTAACGCGAATTCAGTGGAATAAATTTCTGAAAATTATTTTAACTTACTTTTCAAAATACATATTTTAACCAGCTGAAACAGATCAAAAATCATCGTTTTCGAAGGAATTCAGTTGTTTTTAACTAGGTTAACTTTGAGAGCAAACAAGTGAGAATCAATAACAGCCATTATTTAAGTAAGTTGGACTTCATCGCTCTCTTATTTTACAGTGGAGGTGATTTTCCTTGTCTGGGGCATTAGACTCTGCATTGTTGTGAGAAAAGCGCCATCTGAATTCAACGAAAGTAAATTCATCTCGATGGCCATCTATAACGAGTTTCTGCTTTCAGTTTTCCTGAATATTTCCATGTAAGTATGATTTACAATTCGATAAAAAATAGAAACATGTATAGGCCCATCTTAAGAAAATTAACAGATATTCTATGTTCTTTAACTTCTGCTACTTAAGGAAGCATATCGAGAATTTCTTTGTGGTCTGTATTCATTTTGTTTGGTTTGAAAAAAAGGACGAATCCGCATGCTGTTACCGCCGGTGTGTCACTAGGCTCAATCTTGTCACTGTCACAGATATTAATGCTCTCCTAAATTTCTAGAAACAAAATTAGGAGCTTGACTGGAAAAGGTACTTTAATAGTATCCACTTTCAAGAAACATTCGAACATGTAGGTAACTAGGCAGTCTCTGTTTATCCAGGAACATAAATGTATATTATTTGCGACGCCACTGCTGACTCATCGTTTTTTCTAACCAAAGATATTTAAACCATCGAATATATAGGTGACTAGGCAGTCTTTGATGATTGAATCAAAGAAAAGTATATTATTTATAACTACATTGCTGACTTATCGTCCTAGTGATCCAAGTTATTTAGATCATCGAGTATGTAGATAAATAGACAATCTCTGATTACTAAATCACAGAAAAGGATATTATTGGTGACTACGTAGCTGACTCATCATCTTCATTAAATCATCGAATATGGAGGAAATTAAGAAACTTTTGATTATTTAACCACAGAAAGGGATATATAGAATTACACGAAAAAAAAAATTACTGCTCTGTGGTTATTGTCTCTGTGGTTATTGTCTACATTTATCTAATACAAAGAGTTTTTGATCTAATACCGGTCTGATAATGGGCCACAGAGATATGATGCAGGGTGACACACAAACACGTACATTTTCCCTAACTGACCCCAGTTATTTTTCGATTAACTTAACTCAACATCATATGCTTCCGTTCATTCCATATTCCTCGGAACTTCGTTGGCAACCTCCTCGCCTTAGGTCAGACCCCCCAGAGGTGACGTAATTGACGATTGGGGGCCCATTCATAGCGTCGCCGGCGTTTATTAACTCAATATATTGCCGGAAAATGAGATTTCCGACGGTGGCGTTCCCGCGGCGAACTTGGCGTGAAAACTCGCGAATCGAAATCGGAAAACTCGTTGTCCGGAAAACGGCGTTTGGAGTCGGTAAACTGTTGCGAAAGGAGTGATAACATTTGCAATTTTCCGAAATCGAATGAGGTGAAATAGTCGTTTCGCCATGATTTTGAAACTTGTCGATTGTTTAATCTCAACGTTATTTTAAAAGCGTTTACCTTATGTGATACATAAAATTGATTGTGGTCAACAAGTATATTTTATATAATTTGACTATTTATGCATGTTTTGATTGATTTTTCGAATTTACAGGTTATTCTTGCAAAAGCCAGCAAACCCAGATCTTCTATACATCATTTTCTTCTGTCACACTCAACTTACTGTCACGTTATTGCTCTGCCTAATATTTGGTAGCAAGGTAAGTTCAAATAGTTATTTATGTACGTTAGGATCTAGTAACGCACGTGGTGAATACAAGATTTTATTTTTCACGAAAAAATTATTTTATTATATTGAAAAATCGATTTTAAAATCGGTTCATTGCTCCTATACTTTCCATTTTCCTTCTCATAGTAGGCATGTCATTTGTTGATATTTTGACGTTTGTAAATATTTTTGTCATTATATTTAGTGAATGTCATTGCTGCTTTCTTTGTGTAGTCTTATATAAATAATGGAAATGAATATGAATTTACCCAAGAAATATCATTGAAAATGCAGTCAAAGCTGCGAATAACTCATTGTCGGAGAAATCCAGAGTCGTATACGACAAGGATTATGAAGTATTTAATCAATGGAAGTTGCTTCATTTCTCCTCGAACAATGAGCGGGCATTATTATCCATAATGCCCGCTCATAACGCCCTAGGGCATAATGAGTGTATTTATAGCAACCGAATGTAAGGTGAAATCAACAAATAATATACAAGTGAAAAATAAAAATTATTACTTTAGTATATTATATGTTCTCCTGCTTAAAAGAGTTGGTGTTGGACGAAGTATTTTCCTTTGTAAATTTGCGAACATTCATTGTCTATTCTCTTATTATTCAACTTGTAATTTTTTCACTGATCTCATTTTCAAACCTTCTTATTAATTTATCAATTAATAAAGTTTCATTCTTAAATTTGATCTTCAATATTTTCTTGTAAATCGACTAGGAGGGTTGAAAAGTTCTGCTATTTCATTTAGACTAAAACAACGGTAACGCAATCTTTTCGCGAAAATATTGGCAAACTTTCAACGACTTTCACTAAGTTATATTCTCTTCCGAAATTGGCATTTTCGACATCGCAAAGACTGAAATTCGAAACAATGAATCGTCTTTTATGGGCTCCAAATTAAGTCCCATAATTTCGAGAAAAAAATATGAGAATATTTGCGTCGGACTGTTTAGTACGAAAATGAGTTTTACTGTGACTTGGGGTGAAGTTTTGAGAATCATCCATTCTCGTTTGAAAGTTGGTACGATTGTTCAGAGAGCAAAGTTCGACGCTGTTAATAAACCTTTCGTAAACTTCCTATTCTCGAAAGTCATCTGGGATGTTTTGGCTCAATGCTGTTGCATTTCCAGCAATCAATTACCAACTTTGAATAAAGATTTGTATACCGGGATGCGCAGTTAAAATAATCCACCCAGAGGATTTTCACAGATAGAGTTTTTGACCATAAATTTATGGATTATCTTTTCAAAGGTTTTTCACGTCTCTAGGAAAGATGCTAATTTTATGTTCTACGTCGAATTCAAAGTAAACTGGTATTAAAAGTCTCGGTAGCATAAATCGAAAGAAAAAGTCTTCAAACGAACATTTAATTAGATGCTCAAATTGCAAGCCATTTACTTGCAAGTAGTAATAGAATCTTTATTTGACATTTTCGAGAGCATTTTATAACTTTTCCTCCACACTATGCTGTCCCTGTGATTGTCATGTTGAATCAATATATTCCCGAACATGGGATTGGTACCTGTGGTTTCATTGCATGGCCTACAAGGTCGCCAGATTTAACACCATTGTACTCTTTCTATGGGGTCATTTATAAAACGACAGATACATCTTCGTACAATATTCGCCTCTAAACAGTGAAACAGAAAATGTAGAATATCTTGAACACAGACTTTTTCACCTACTGTTTGAAAGTGAATGACTAACAGTTTAAATAACAATATTTTTTCTCTTTATTTATTTTTCCGACACTTTCAAAAAGATTTTACATTCATTTCAACGCAAAATAAAATACCTTCAAAATGATTTTCCACTTGGCCCACCGTGGGTCAAGGTGTTGCTAACCTGTTCGGGATCATACGAGTCCCTACTCTAAATTTTAATAGAACCGTCTGGGAATTTTTAAGGAAAATTCCTACCCTTAAATATATTCCAGGTGGACTATTTCAAATACTCCACTCGGCAAGAATAAATTAAAATACAAAGAGAGTAAGACATCACTTGATAAACATTTTATTTTGCGTATTGCCTAGTGAATTGTCAGACTAGCAACCGAAAAGTACGCGAGTGAGACGAAACTGGGAAAGAGTTATATACTGATCCGTATCTTGGTTATAAAGGCGAAGTCACAGGACTATCTATCATGGTGTTAAATCTGCTTTGGCTAGCCGCCATTGAAAGTGTCACCAGCATCCAAAAATGGCGCCACGTTGTGATGAATGAAGGGTAATTTTCAGCGCTGAAAAATGCAGAAAGGATTTCTGTAGAAACTGAATGTGTAGTAAAATCCTTGAATCAGGTTGTTCGAAACTGTTTTCCTAAGATTAAGTCAAGTAGAAACATGAGAATAATTCACTAAACTTGAGATTTAAGATTTCTTTATTATAATATACAATTCCTGGAAATTGCATCCCAGATACAAGTTTCATACTTGGTAGATTGATTCAAATATTTTCGTGAATGACTTTAATAATATTTCAGGCTTACATGGTCTTCAAACACCGAGAAAGCAACGAGGAAAGCTCAGGCATTATGACAAAATCTAACACTTCCAAATTCCTGACGAAACCTAGGTCTGCAAATTCCCAGTATACTAGCACGAATTCTTCGGTAGGAGCTGTAGAATGTTTAGGTTGCTCGGAACAAGACGTTCAAGAGGAGTTCCTCAGATTTTACACCCAACTGGAGCTGTTGAAGGAGAAAAACATGCGAATGGGTAGGCAAAATATCGAATGATCAGACGATTTAGTGGATTACATTATACACATTATACAATTTTATATACGGATAGTATACATCAGAAAGCCTCGTTGAAAGTAGTTACATTGATACACATTCCCAATGTTGATGAAGTAATCGATAAATAATTGAAAATTCATTATTGAAGTGAAATGTCTAAAGAAAAGTTTAGCTCAATACGAAAATAAATAACAGAACATTATGTAAAATGAAGAAATTTTTCATTAAATTTTGTTTATTTCTCATTTTCTAGGCAATCGACACCTGGCCTCCAAAATAACAGCAATGCAAGATGCGGCACGCAGCCATGATTGTGTACCAAGTGAATCTGTGACCGCATGTAGAATCGTCCAGCTCAATAACGCTTTGGCCCTGACTCCCTACGACGAATCGCTGGGAAAGAACAAAAGAACTAGCGTCTCCTTTGCCAATGAACCAGAAGCGAACGGATCTGCAGCCACGGCCGAAACAGCGATATTAGAAAAAAAAGAGCTTTCCATAGACGTCAGTGCGAACCAGAGAAGCGAAACGAAGTTGGCGAACATAGAACTGAAACAAAGAGACGAAAAGTCTAGCAGTCCGAGCACTGGAGATAGGAACGGGAGGTGTCTGAAATCTGGACATGCGAAGACGCATTCCATTGTCATTAATCTGGACGATAAGAGTAGGTTTACGGAGGAAGTAACGGTATGAATTTCAAGGAGATTTGTGATATAGGCGATATTTGGAATTTAAAAAAGTGAAAGAATACAGGTGATTTCCAATGATACTAACCTGTTTCGTTATCAGAGACCTGAATACTTGAACTATCAAAATCTGATTACTTCATATTGATATTTTGAGCTTAGATTATAGGTACTGAAAGGTCTCTCGAAACATATTTCACGGGAGTTAATGGAAATGTGAAATAAAGATGGAACGTATTCTGATATTTTTTTTTTTTGACTTATGAAAATCATTAATGCTTTCAACAATGCTTAAGGTATTATATGACACTGTTTTCATATTTCAGGTTCAAAATTTGATCGAAATTTATATTGTTCCAGTATTATCTACAGAATTTTATTTATAATGACCAGTTTTTAATACGTGGATTTGAAAGTTCGAAATTACAAATTTTCATTCAAATTGCTCATTATTGATAGGGAACCAGTAGTATAAGGATCTGAAAAATATTTTTTATGCTCATCAACGTATTTTTGAAATTAATGGAAATTTATTATTGTACCCGATACATAATATATGAGGATGTTGAAGACTTTCCAATGCTACTTACCGAATATTTAATGTTATAAAAAATATTCCCATGAATATCTTATAATGAAAGCAGGCTTAGAAGTTGAATAAATTGGGCTAATCGAAATATTATTTCCTAAAATACTGTAACATATTTTCACTTTGAGATATACTTAGTCTATAAGATTACTCAAATATCGATAATTAAAATCATTCAAAATTCACCTCTATTGTAAGCTTGAACATATCTTACATTTATCACCAACATCGAAAATTATCATGTTTTATACCTGCTTTTCCATTAATATTATTGTGTTTGCTGTTGAAAATTAATATGGAAATGTTGTAAATAAAGTTGTATATAAAATAAATGTAAATTTTTAACGAAATACAACTTAATGTTGTTGCCAATAATGTAATGATGTTGAACATATAAATAAAATATTGAAAATATTGATCGTTATTCATTTCCAACCCTACGAAGAATTGGAACAAAGAAAATTTGTTGCTTCATTCAATTAAAACAATGTTCATTATGCGTTACATAACACTTTCACTTCAAAAAAATGAGAAGAGTTTTTTTAGAGAGCTGGATTCTTTTCAAATAATGAAAATAGTAGAAATCATAGAATTTTTTTTTACAACATTGATCAATACCACATTCCTCCACTGGGCAAATGAGAATTATTCATTTTTAATTACCCAGTCCGTTCAATTTATTTGGATAAGTTAAGTAAATCATTAGATATTTGTCTTCACTTTAACATAAAAATCTATTAATTTGTGTGACGTATAGAGAAAGCCAATATGTACTCAGTTTTATATAAAAAAAACATTTCTATGGTTCATGTTCAGTGGAAAGTGGAACACTGACATTGACAATGACAATTAGCAATATAATTTGACATTGGTAATATTGATATTTGAAACTGAGAATGTTCTTTTATAGATCTTATTTACAATGAATGTATAATATATAAATAGTAATAAAAAATGGGAAATGTTGACACGAAACTCAGTTTTCGACAAGCTGTTGTAGAACTTACCACAAAATCTGAGGTATGACATTCATTGTAAAAATGTAACTATTTCCACGTCATTTAAATATAATATTGCAGCCTATTGATGCCACTGATGAGTCTTTTTGGGATCAGTTCTGGTCAGAAAGTGTTACTAATGTGCAAGACATATTTACTTTAGTGCCTGCAGTAGAAATTAGGTCTTTACGTGAAGAGTCACCATCAAATTTAGCAACCTTATGTTACAAAGCTGTGGAAAAACTTGTGAAGGCTGTTGATAATAGCTGTAGGACACAAAGAGAACAACAAATAGGTTAATTCAAGACAAAAATATTGAAAAAAAATCGAAAACTTTATTGTATCCTATTTCAGCACTGAATTGTACAAGATTGTTAACAAGAATTTTACCATATATTTTTGAAGATCCTGAATGGAAAGGTTTTTTTTGGTCGTCTTTACCTAGCTCTCGAAATAATGATGATGATTCAACACCATTGGCACAATCTCTGGTTAATGCTGTGTGTGTAAGTTTGTCAATTATATCTCGTATCAGTTCTAAACTGTTGATAATTTCAGGATCTCTTATTTTGTCCAGATTTCACAGTAATGCCTAATAGAAAAGTTGGACCTGTAAGTATTATTCTATGTAAGTATCATTCAATATAGATCAACTTTTTTTTCCTAGGATAAAGCGGAAGAATTATCAGCTATAGACAGTTGTGAATATATTTGGGAGGCTGGCGTGGGATTTGCACATTCTCCAACAAGAAACCCAACATTTGATTCCAATCGTAATGAACTTTTGAAGTTGTTGTTGACTTGTTTTAGTGAAACTATGTATCAGCCACCTACAGATATTTTACACAACCCAAATAAGTGGATTGCGTGAGTGAATTTTAAAGCTTCTATAGTGCCTATAAGACTAACTTGAAATCATTACAAACTGTCCAAAATTATGTATTGAAAGTTATTTTCAAAAAAAATAAATTATACCCCACTAAGCAATTATACAACGAAAAACTCTTTGATATACGGCAACTTTACATTTTGTCTGCCTGCAGTTTTATGCACAGAAAGGATAGATCGGGGATTCTCATTGATCACTTGCAAAATACACGTAGTAAGGCCAATAAAAATGTAACTGTACCAAAGTATCAAAAAATTTTAAGCCGCAGATCTCTTCATAGCATTGCAGCAAGGTTTTATAACGTATTACCCCTCACAATAAAGAACATATCTAATGTAAAAAAATTTAGTATAAGTTGCAAACAGTTTATTTTTGATAACCCAGGGCATTTTGAGGGCATGTTTTAGCTCCTTTTTAGTGGTAAGTGAGCGGTCGCTCACTGTTTATGTTTTTGTTTGTTTTTTGTGCTGGGATGAAGAAACTTAAAAACAGCATTTAATCTTCTTACAATGTAATACTGTATTAGACACATACAGGCATACATTTTATGTCTAGGTGTCAGAAAGAAAATGTTTGTTAGATTGAAATAGTTATGATATTGTAAATTATGTAAACATTGTTACAATGTGTATTTTTGAAATAAATTATTATTATTATTATTAAAAACAACAAAATAATAGTGAATTGATTTGTCCGTTACTTTGTGATAATATATGTCTTCCTTTGTATACCTGTCTACTATTATAAAGACTGCACAATGCCTAAAATGTTCAGTTGCTTGAAAATGTACTAATACAAAACTGCAGTTGCAAACATTTAAATAAAAATAGTGATAATAAACAAAGTATATTTTTTCTCATTTATAGTTAAACAATAGAATTGACGTATATGGTAAAAAATGCTTAAAAGAAATTAATATTCCTGTGCAATGCAATTTCACAGGAACCGATTTCAAATAACTTCATATTATTATGATCCTAGTCATATTTTCTGAAACATTTAGTATAGTTTGATAAAATTGAAGTATTCCACTATTCTTATGAAAAATATTTTTAGATACCTAACATCTTCAGAGAATAGGCATGCATTACCTATGTTTACTTCTCTGTTGAACACGATGGCATCTTACGATCCAGTCGGATTGGGAGTTCCTTACAACCATCTCATTTTCAATGATTCCTTAGAACCTCTAGTTGAAGCATGCCTTCAAATTTTAATTGTTACCTTGGACCATGATACTAGTTCCTCGACTTCTGCAGAAGGCGAAAATGTAAGTGAAAAGATGTATTTGATGAGCTGCTGATCAAGTTATAATATCTAAGTTGAACTAGAAAAATTTTTTAGCTGCTGATCAAGTTATAATATCTATGATGAACAAAACTAAATTTGAATTTACTACGTTTATTATCACAAAATATTTCGAAAAATATAACACTGCGATTGCAATTTCGGTCACTAGACCATCATCGGGTAGATTGAGTTAAGAACTGAATACAAAATAATTATAGATTTGCGCTTACGGGTGGGAAGGAATTATTGCAGGTACCTAAATAGACAAGAGGAACATATTTCAAGAAGGGCTAATCGAGTGAATTTCTCAAATTGGTACAATACAATGTTCTTTAGAAAAATCGTTATTGTTTGAATACACTTAATATAGGAGAAGATATTAGTTAGTTATTTAGAAAAACGAAAACAATTTGTGGTAATAGATGGCCAGAGGAGTTCTCAGAAGTATATAACCTGTGGCGTACCCCAAGGCTCTATTCTGGGTCCAACACTTTTTCTTATATATATTAACTCAATTTCTGAACTAAAACTTTTTGCCTCTCTAAGGTTATATGCAGATGACAGTCTTTTGGTTTATGCTAATCTATCTGTGGAAACACTAAAAACTCAAATAATGAGTGATTTAAAATCTATTAGATACTGGCTCAATTCTCATAAGCTAAGTCTTAATGTCGCAAAATCAAACTATATGTTTGTATCTAGTAAAAAACTAAATCACGGCGAACCACTAAGGATTGGTAATGATTATCTTAATTACAGTAAAACAATTAAATATTTAGGTTTAAATCTGGATGAAACTTTTTCCTGGACAAGTCACATTGAACATCTAAGAGAAAAAGTAAGAGCTCCTGTTGGTATTTTAAAAAGACTCTGCTACTATATGCCTAAATCACTTATAAGGCCGCTGTACTTTTCACTTGTTCACAGTCATCTCCAATATTTAGCCGCAGTATGGTTTCCCACTAGTAAAAAGTGTATTAAGCCACTTATGACACTGCAAAGTCGAGCTATTAAAAATTTATACTCATTGCCAGTTAGATTCTCGACAGATTTATTATATAAAAGGTATAATATTAAATCACTAGAAAACATGTATAGAATACAAATATGCACATTTATCAATCAATCTCCCAACAAAACAAAACATACTTCAACAATATTTGAAAAAAGAAATCAAATACATAGTCATATGACTCGTAATCACAATAACGTTAACCTCATCCAATCAAATAACAGATTTGGATTAAACTCAATTTTTCATAAAGGTACATCAATATATAATATCCTACCAGATAGGTTAAAAAATCTTAAGTGTAAAAGCTTTAAACAGGAAATTAAAAAACACTTTATTTGATATTACTCTTGTTGAAACATACTGTTCTCACTTGTATATCTTATATAAACATGTAATATTTAGATATTATAGATATTAGATAATAAGGTTTATTATAATTAAAACTTAATTTAGTTATAGGATGAACTACATGACAATGTAACCATTTGTTTTAGTTCAATAAAGAAAACATTTAACAAAAAAAAAAAAAAAGATATCAAGTCAATCTGGAGTTCAGTAAGATATCTTTTGCATTATGATTGAGTTTAAAAATGATTCAAAGTAAGTAAGTTTGGTTCCTTTCGGTAATTTGTGCTTGATTTGAAAATTATCTATTTGTGGAAATGGGTGGTGGTTTTCACGTCAATGATTTGAAAACGTTGAATCCGTTTTATTTTTCAAAAAAGATTGTTGGTGTTATTTAAATCTTGTCTTGAACAATCGACCAGTTTGACCTATATACACTCCTTTACATAAAGGACAAATCAACTTATAAACTCCTGAACTTTCAAATTTTGAAGTGATATCTTTGGCATTGAATAAAAATCCTGAGAGTTTTGTCTTAGGTTTGAAAGCAATTTTAATATTACATTTAGGTATGACATTAGCAACTTTTTCTGTTAGAGGACTATTTCTACTATCTAAGCTAATTTATAATATCTAAGTTGAACTAGAAAAATTTCTTTTAATTGTTATCAAATATTGAAAACCTGTATTAAGTTTTATCAATGTATAAATTGAGTTATTTTATTTCTTTTTTAGACTTCGATACCAGACAATCTCTTTATAAATTACTTATCGAGAATTCACAGGGACGAAGATTTTCACTTTATATTGACTGGAATAACAAGATTGTTGAACAATCCACTGATTCAGACTTACCTGCCGAACTCTACAAAGAAGGTGCATTTTCATCAGGAACTGTTGGTGTTTTTCTGGAAAATATGTGACTATAATAAGGTAAAATAGAAAAAAAGTATTTTATTTATTGTCAGCTACATTTTGTACCATTGGGTTTTTATATGAGTACTACAACTTATTCTTGTAGTTGATATTAATGTTTCAATAATTCTTCAAGCATTTATTTGTATCGTTTCAGAAATTTCTATACTTTGTATTGAAGAGCAGCGACGTGTTAGAAGTTCTAGTTCCTATTCTTTTTCATCTTAATGATTCTAGAGCTGACCAGTGTAAGTTTATTTTATGTTAGATAATTTTAATTTATTCAAAATATTTTTTTTTAATATTTATTTCTTACCTTGAAACAGATTTACATCTGGTATAAGGGCCTAAATGATTACTAAATTATGGTTTGAATTGTACTAAATATACTATTTGATTTTCTTTTCAGCAAGGGTTGGGCTGATGCATATTGGAGTCTTCATACTGCTCCTTTTGTCGGGCGAGAGAAATTTCGGAGTGAGGTTGAATAAGCCTTACACAGCGACAATACCAATGGACATTCCAGTGTTTACGGGAACGCATGCAGATCTCCTCATCACAGTTTTTCACAAGATTATAACCACTGGACATCAAAGACTTCAGCCGCTTTTCGACTGCTTACTTACTATTCTAGTCAACGGTAAGTGTGTTTTCAAAACGAAAGGGGGTACAAAGTTTTCTCTTCACGTGTTAATATAAAGATCTTTCGGTTATTGGAACGAAGTTCCTTACGGCAGGCTTGGAGGAGATAGGGATTTCGCTGCGGGGCCAAACTGAAAATTATGCGAGACTAAAAGTGTGACGGAAGTAGACTGACGAAAGTCACGCTGACTGACGAAAGTCACGCTTTTAGTTAACACAAGCTAATATTGTATAATCTTTCTTTCCGTTCTCTCATCCCTCCTCTTTCTGATCCCACTGCGCCACGTCAATCGCCAATGCATTATATGTACTCATGAATTCATGTACAAGCAACTCGAAAACGTCAGATGTGAAACATCGAAATAAATTTTGTATAAGTTATATGCATAAAAGAACAGATTGTAACCACTCTCCCTTTTAAGATATATTTATGCCCGAGCTAGCAGGGAGATTGGTTAAACATATATGGGTTCTAGTTTGTTCTCAGTAATAACAACAAGATAAAATGAAGGTATTTACTATTTTCTTAATACATAAAATGAGACTTATCTTTTTGTTTTCATTTAATCTATCGGCGTTTTAGATTTTTTTATATGTGGATTGTATTCTTGACTTCTGCCCTATCTTTGTCCCTAGTTTCTTGGTAGCTCCAGCTGTGGTTTCCAAGGTGAATATTAGCCCCAGATAAGGTGATTTTTAGCTCCAGATAAGGTGGTTCTTTAAACTCCAGACAAGGTGGTTTTTTAAACTCCAGACAAGGTGGTTTTTTAAACTCCAGACAAGGTGGTTTTTTAAACTCCAGACAAGGTGACGTCTATCAGACGCCACAGATACTTCATAATTTTAATATATTGAATAAACGTTCAATTGATATTGACTATAATTTTAACAATTAATGATGTGGTATCTTCAACAACCATTTGCTAAAAAAAAAAGAGCGATATTGTACCTGTTAATTCGAGGCTATCTCGATATTTTCGTCATACGCAGGTCATCCCGAACTGCGCGAGTCTATTCATCTGTGAAACACGGTATTTCGATTTAGAATTCAGTGGCGGCGGTCAAGCGGGGAATTGACACGTTACAAGATTACGATAGGAATCAGATATGGCATAATGAAAAGATAACACAAACTACAAATTTGTTCCATAAAATAATGAATACGTATTGTAGGTTTATATTCAATTATATAGCGTGGCGATACGTTATCCTCTTGTTATATACACTCTTGCGTCTAAACTTTACGTTGCGTTGATGGCCGAGTGGTCTAAGTACTGAACCTGGTGTGCCGTATTTCGGGGTTCGAATCCCAGAGGTGACTCCTGGCTTTTTAAATTTTTTTATTTACAATTTCGTAAGAGCTCTTAGCCCCACATTTCAATATTAATTATTTCAACTTGGATTAGTATAAGTTATCACTTCTGTCGTGCGCCCCGACACGCACATGTTTCGTTTTCGCAATTTGTGGTCCTTCTATATTATCCGAAGGAACTTCGTTCCTACCTGGTGTCCCATGACACCGTTTTTCTTGTTTTCTCAATTTGTCGAACTTTCAGTTTCGCCGTACTTGAAAACCCTCTCGATGGTCGCCAGCACGAAGCTGCTCCACCTACTCGAGGCGTTCAGCACGCCTTGGTTCCTGTTCTCCTCTCCATCCAATCACCATCTGGTCTTCTTCCTACTCGAGATCTTCAACAACATCATCCAGTACCAGTTCGACGGCAACTCGAATCTGGTCTACACGATCATCAGGAAGCGGCAGGTGTTCCACAGCCTCGCCAATCTCCCGGTGGACTACGGCGCGATCACCAAGTCGCTGAACAAGCGGGCGAAGAAGCTGTCGGCCGCCGCCTCGCACGAGAACGTGTCCGAGGTGCCGATGGAGGGCTCGAGGCCCGCGCAGCCCGCCGAGCCGGGCACGTTGAAGGCGTCCCTGGCCGACACGCCGAACATCGCCCAGATGACCGAGCGGGAATCGGCGCATCCAAACTTCCAGCAGTTCGAGCAGGTGACGCTTACCAACGGGATGGCCACGGTGAGCATTAACGCTCCCGATCTTAGTCAGGAGGAGAGCTGCGAAGTGGTGCAGGGGCAGAGGAGCGAGGTGAGTCCAACAGTTTGATATTGAAGAAAGCATTTTGGACCAGTATAAACTTAAGTAACTAATTGATTGGGCCAATACTCGATGAAAATCCATTATAATATTGTAATTAAAACTTCACAGTTTTTGATTTCACTTCATTTTGTTAACATGACAATTGTTTCGCCAATACACAGTGGCTTCTTCAGATGTATAATACATACTAACTTTTACAACGAGAATATTGAAAGATGAAGGAACGGAATATATAGTCTGTCCAGTCTAAGTTGGTGTGTACGTCACAGTCATGCGCAAATAACGACGCAAGGCTGCCTATCCAAATAAATAAAATTCGAAATGGTCAAAATTAATATCTGTCGTAAGTAGTTTTCTGAAAAAGTAGTTATATGGTGATAGTGACCGGATCATCCATTTCGACAAATATTCTGTTCTTAACATATCAAATCGTATGTATCTCTCAAGAAAAATTAACATTCCGAGTAATGAAAATAAGTTGAATGTTTGTTAAGTTGTCATTTAATTGAAAAATTTGCAATGTTGTCGGACTCTCTCGACCAACGCGCCGGTAATCGGCATTTCACGTTTGACAGTCGCCGAGTAACCTAGAAGATTTTGTAATTAAGTTTGATTTATCGATCGATGAATATGGACTCCATATAGATAGACACTTCTGGTAGGGAATAATGGTCAATTTGAATTTACCGCTAAAAATCCCCGCCATGTCAAACATGCAAGATATCTCATTTGGTTGAAAATTGGGTTAGCTATTAAGATTTAAGATTATTTATTACGTCTGGCAACAGTGTTCACGATCGACGTCATATACAATTGATGACGTACACGCCAACGGTCGTTGGACAGACTTTACAAGTAACCCAAATAGCGTCAGGCAGTATTAGAGCATACGTATTTTGACATTTAACCTATGCGCGATTCGATTCTTAACGCAACGTCCCTAAATAACGTTACCGCCAGCCCTAATTTACGGAGCATAACGACAGACGGTATTTGAAATAGCGCCTAACAAATTAACATGCCGGGCATGCGCAGCGTTTTTTTTAAAGTTTAAGGTTATGTATCTTTGTTGTTTTTTTGTACTTACTACCAATATAAACGTACGACTGTTTTAATTCCTTCATTTGATTTTTAAGTAATGGTAAATTAATAAAATACAAACTCTGGGATCTGTAGAGCGTGATACAATCTGTAAATATTGTCTTTCTCAAATCTAAACAAAAATTTACAGTCTTCATCTGGAACTTCGTCTAACGAAAAACGCTGTTGGGCATCAATATCTTGTTGATCCCTAACTAATAATAAAATGTTCATCAAAATATCGGCTTCAATGTCTAATCATTTTCACCACCAATAATTATCACTTCAAGATCATCATCCATTGCAGAAATTCTAGTGGAAGTTAGGAAAAAGGATTGAAAATAAAATGAATCTATATAACAAATATAATTTTCGTCTTTTATTCGAACAATAATAATTCAAAAAACCTCGGATATGACTAAGGCAAACGCACAAATTCAATTAAAAAGATAAAAACTCACAAGACAAACAAAAGATAATATAATAATAAAGCATAAAGCTAGGTTAAAAGGTTAAGTCACATTTTCGAATAGCGCGGGTTCTGTGAATTAGGGCACGGTAAAACATCGCTGCCGATAACTGTTAAATAAAAGTAAAATACCGCTTGACGTAAAACCAATACCACAGGACGTTAATAACGTTGACATGCGCTATTCGTTTCACCGATATCTCTCTAATAATGGGGAAAACTTTAACGTAATCACTTAGCAGGTAGAAAGTACAAACTGTTTACGACATGAGAAAACACAATAGGCACAAATATTCAATATTACATCGAGAAAAGATTTAACAACGGTGAATTATCCATATCTAATTGGTCATTTAACAAATTATCGGATTGTTTCATACTATTAATTTCTAGAGCTTCTAATAAATTGTGTTTATAGCCTTCCTTTTCTATACGTAATATTTCAAATTCACTATTAAAAATATGATTGTGTTCTAGGAGATGTGATGCATAAGTAGAATCTAATTTTTCCTTGTCGTAACTTCTTTTATGTTTTGATATTCGAACTCCAAAGTTCCTGCCAGTTTGGCCAACATATACTTTAGGACATGAACCACAAGTTAGCTTATAGATCCGCGATTTATTTCGTTGTTTAGTTTTATCTTTTGAATTTTTAATATGTTTTCCAATGGAATTCTGAGTATATAAGTTTTTATTTTTTTTTTATTTTTTTATTTTTTTTTATCTTTATTCCCGGGGCAAGCCCCATACATTAAAAATTACAATGTGTTTATGGCTAGAAGCCTACAAAAATACAACTTGATTACATAAAAAAATATTAAGTTATTCAATTCATTCAAATTTTAACAATGATTTTGATAAATTTTTTATTTTGTACAACGAAAGTGTGTTTGGATCAAACCAGTCTACGATTTTATTACATAACATAAATATTCTATCAATAATTCTCTCTTTATCTCCCCGACGACAATTGTTAGGTTGAAAATCATAAACATTATGACGAAGGTTGCGGGGGGGTACATAAAAATTAAATTGACCCAATATTTCAGGTACATCAATTAAATTGACCAAAATTTTATACCCAAAGATCACATCAGCTCTATCCATAGCTGATTCAAAATTTGAGATTTGAAATCTCTGATAAAGGGGAACTAAATTGTGATCTGTAAACGGAATTCTCATTCCAGTTCTATACCCTGCATACCTAATAAATACTCTATTGAGAGATTCTAACTTTTTTATCTCTCCCTTATCTTTGGGTCTCCAAATAGGAGAAGCATACATAACTGTTGAATACACAAAGGAGAAATAAAGTTTTCTAAATGTTTCAATGTTGTTAAACTTTCAATGTTCGTAAACCTCTTAAGAAAATAGATTTTCTTTTGACCTTTTAGAAAAGTAAATTCGTAGTGCTGCTTAAAAGATAATTTGTTATCAAAAATTACACCTAAATCTTTCGTAAAATTCACTTGATTTATAAGTTCATTACTAAGAGAATATGGAAGAAGCCAAATAGACCGTGATCTACCAAACCTAATGTGGAAGCATTTATTTACGTTGATATTCAATCCATTAGCTACACACCAATTATTAAAGCTATTTATGTCATATTGCAATTTATCCATATCTTCGTAGGAGGTGATTTTTTTAAAAATCTTTGCATCATCAGCGAACAACAAAATTTTACTATACAGGATTTCATCTATCACATCATTAATAAAAATGAGGAAGAATAAAGGGGCCAAATGAGTCCCCTGTCCCACTCCCGAAAGAACAATGATTGAAAAAGAGTAGACATTCCCGATTTTTACTATTTGTTTTCTATCATGAAGATAAGATGAAACCCATCGAAGGAGACTACCACTCAGGCCATAGGCATATAGTTTTCGGAGTAAAAGTTCCAGATTTACTAGATCAAACGCTCTCGAAAGATCTGTATAAATAGAATCTACCACATAGCCAGAGTTTAGTTGCTTTACTAAGAATTCATGATAAACTGTTAAATTTGTAACAGTTGATCTGCCATCAATGAAACCATGTTGTTGCGGAACTATGAATCTCCGAAAGTAACCAAAAATTTTGTGATAGACAACAAAATCAAGCAGTTTAGCAAATACATTATATTTATTTACAGGTCTGTAATTATTTATGTCCGCATTATCCCCGCCTTTAGGTAAAGGAATAATATACGAAATTTTCCATGCGTCTGGGTAAATCTGGGTAAATCCCAAATCCAAAAAATAATGAAGCATTAAACAGTTTGGTTAACCAGACTATAATTAATTAAGTTATTAATTTAAAGTTTTTATCATTATCTATTACGTTCGGATAAACTTGAAAAATGGCTGCCTTATACAATCTTCTTGATAAAATATTATCTATTATTTTTGGAGGATATCCATTATTGTGCGCTATTTGTTTTATGATTCGTAATTCCTTAGTGTAATTTTCTTGTGATAACGGTTTATTAATGAGTCTATTTATCATGCTATTAAATGCAGCAAATTTATGTTGGTAAGGATGTAAAGACGCATTGTGTATCGTGAAGTCCGAATAGGATAGCTAATGGAAATCTAAAATGCATGTTTTGTGCCTATTGTGTTTTCCCATGTCATTAACAGTTTGAACTTTCTACCTGCTAAGTGATTACGTTTAGGTTTTCCCCATTCTTATTGTATATTCCCTTCTTTCATCTTTCAATATTCTCGTTGTAAAAGGTAGCATGTAATATACATCTGAAGAAGCCATTGGCGAAACAATTGTAATGTTAACAAAATATAGTGAAAATCAAAAACTGTGAAGTTTTATTTACAATATAAACTTAAGTCTTTGACCGTACACATTGAAAGGAAGCTACTACTACTATTACTACTAAATGATGATGAAGCTGGAAGGGTATGGTATGGTATTCGCGGTAGATCTTTGAGATGGTTGAGAAGTTTTTTGGAATGACAGAGAACAATTTATATCGGTGCAGAGCTTGCAACGTGGAATATTTAAAAACATTAATTCGAATGTTCTTCGGAATAGTGTTGGAGTTCCTCAGGGCTCAATTTTGGGCCCAATTTTGTTTCTACTCTACATAAATGATATAGGATCTAGTGTGGATTGCTGTATGTTTTTGTATGCTGATGATGCCACTGCGGTTATATCAGATAAGAATTCGTCAGTTTTGGAGACGCGAATACAGTATAATTTGGATAAATTATTTGATTGGTTCTCTATGAATTCACTACATGTTAACGCCGCAAAGACTAATTTTTCAATTTTTCATAACTATAATAACAATAGCAATCTCAATATCAATGTAACCCTCAATGGCACTCTATTACACAGAGTTGCTAGTGTTAAATTCTTGGGAGTTATACTTGATGAAAACTTGAATTGGAAGGCTCAAAGTGTGTGCACAAGAATTGATTCTTTGTGCTACTTACTGAGAAATCTGAAACATGTTCTTTCTATTGAACAGATTTTACAACTTTTCCATGCGCAAGTCTCTTCAAGACAGAGTTATGGGATAGGCTTTTGGGGAGCATCCTCCGCTGCTGGGGATGTTTTTATTAGTCAAAAACGGGTGGTTAGGTGTATTGTTGGTGTCCCTCAGACGACTTCCTGCAGGCGGTATTTTAGAGAATTGAAAATATTGTCATTACCATCGATTTTGATTCTTGAACTTGCCTCCTTGATATATCGAAACCGGGGAGAGTTTCTTCGGGGTGCTGACTTTCATGCTTATCCTTCTCGCAACAATCTTAATTTGAGGTTGCCTAATTTAAAATATAGAATAGGTTTAATGTCTCCTTCCTTACTTGTAATCATAGTGTTCAACAAGTTGGATGAAAATATGAAGCGTTCAGAAAATCTAAATATTTTCAAAAAAAGACTGAAAGAATATTTAGTCGATAAAAGTTTTTACAGTCTCGAGGAGTTTTTTCTGTACTGAGATGTCGTATTCTATATTAAGCATATGTACTGAGATGTTGTATTGTATATTAGGTATATATGTGTATTGACTTATTCCATAATGTAATGACATTCTTACGGAATAAAAACCTTTATTATTATTATTATTATTAAATATGATCAGATTTGCATTTGAAATATAATTTGATTGTTTTTCTTTTCTGCAGATAACACACAAAAAGGAAAGGAGACCCAAGAGCCCAACTGGCAGCATATCAGCTGGTAGTAACTACTCCAAAAGAAGCGTTGCAACTGTAGGTGTACTTAACAAAAATACGAAATATTTTCTAAATATCAATTTTTCAGAAAAACAGTTTGAGAGTGACTGAAGTCTTCGATGGGCAAAACGGTCAGTGGGTTCCTACCGGGGAATGGGTCCATTCGTGGAAATCAAAGTTACCACTGCAAACCATCATGAGACTGCTCCAGGTGTTGGTACCTCAGGTGGAGAAGATTTGTATTGATAAGTATGTCTCACTACACCTCTTGTCTTCTTTAAAGTTAACCAATTCTTCAATTTTTAGAATTAATATTAGAAGTGATAAAATAATTATAACCACACTATATTATTATTATTTATTATTATTATTACAAAGGTTAAGAGTAGAGGGTAACAAAACCCCATAAAACTCTAAAAAGAAAAAAAAATACAATATAACATTAGTGCACACGTGCAGCAAAATATGCATCTAACCGAGCTTTGAAAGTATTTATAGTAGGCGCCGTAACAACGTCAGCTGGTAACGAGTTCCATCGATGAAATACTCGGTTAGGAAGGAAGAACATCTTCGACGAGCTCCTAAAAGTTTCCCGCATCAACTTATACGGGTGTCCGCGTAGACGACGATCCTCATTGAGGTGAAATAGGTGTCTAATAGGAGAGTTATCATCGTGTAGTGCCGTGAAAGTTGTAATAAGGTCACCTCTCTCATGCCGATGCAAGAAAGTAGGAAGCTTCATTGTTTGTAGTCGTTCTTCATACGTTGGTCTTGCTCGCCCATATGGAAGTCTAGTGGCTCGTCTCTGGGTATTCTCCAACATATGTTGGTCTCGCAGTAGTATAGGATGCCATACATTATTTCCAAACTCCAATATTGGGCGTACATAAGACTTATATAGTTTAGCCACCGTATCAGGATCTGGATTAGTAAAAGTACGAGAGAGAAGATAAGTTCTTGAGTTGGCTTTTTTCACTTGAGTAGTCAAATGTTCACTCCATGATAAATCCGAAGTAATTATCACACCAAGGTCATTATATCTGTCCGTATGTGACAAGGCAACATTGTTTATATAATATGTATGACGGGGGTTGTTTTTCCCAAGATGAAGAACTACACACTTCAGAAGGTTCAAAGGTAGTAACCAGTCCAACGCCCACTGAAATATCCTGTCTAAATCCTCCTGCAACACCTCATAATTTTCGTTTGGATCATTGTAAATTTTGAAATCGTCCGCGTAGAGTGAGCAAACCGAGTTTACCATGAGAGGAAGGTCTGATATAAAAATAACAAACAGGAGGGGACCAAGGACCGAGCCCTGTGGCACACCGCTTAATACTGGATTCATACCGCTATAAACATCACCACTTTTAACTTTGAAAGCACGATCAGTCAGGAAGGAAAAGATCCAGTCCAACAATTGACCACGGATACCGACATGATTCAACTTCTTTATTAAGCGATGTATTGATTAGTTAATTTCTAGGCAATTATAGTCAACTTTTCAATGATTATGAAAATTGAATTAATTGTTCATGACAAGAAAGTGAAAATAACATGTCATAAGTTTAAAAAGCTTGTATTGGTGACCGCTTGGGAACAAAACCTGCCGAAATTTTTTTTTAATATTCTTTCAAATTGGATATTGTTATTGGTATTTTAATTTAGAATATTAAATTTTAATTTTTTGACAAAAATTTTGATATTTACCGAGGTTAGAGGTCTAACGTAAGACTGGCTCAGTAAATTTTTAATCTTTCGTTTTTTTTTTCAGAGGTTTAACTGATGAGAGTGAAATTCTCAAATTTTTGCAACATGGCACGCTCGTTGGATTGTTGCCAGTTCCTCATCCCATCTTGATAAGAAAATATCAAGCCAACTCGGGAACAACAACCTGGTTCCGAACTTACATGTGGGGAATCATATATTTAAGGTAAAAGATTCGACTTACAACCCCCTCCAAAGGGGGTTAAGATTTTACATGTAAAAAAAACAAAAAAAAAAAGAGGGAATTACGACCTTAGTGACGTTTTTCTGTTAATTTTAAAGTATCAACATATTTTTAATCGCAGTTGATCATTGTAAATATAATAAATTTCTAATTTTCAGGAATGTTGACCCTCCAATTTGGTACGACACAGATGTCAAACTATTCGAAATTCAACGGGTATAATTCATATGAAATTTAAGTTAATTCTGCTTGTTAATATTTATTTAATTTATTTGATAGTTTATAATTTAGTTATCTCTCCAATTTGCTGTACTTCAATTGCCTCATTTTCAATAGTTTATTTAGGAGAACTGACAAATATCTCCATATTTCAAATATTTAGTTTAGTTAGAAAAAAGTGAAATATTGCCCAGTTTTACCAGAAAGTTCACTTTGTACTTAGTTCTTCATTGTGATATGTTGTTACATTTAATTTAATTTGTTTTGGAGAGAATAAGTGTCCTTTCAAAATATGTGCATTTACAATTTTAATGAGACTGTTACATATCAGTTTACCCTAATTCATTCCTTATTTGTGATTTAATCCTTTTGAATTTATTTTTTTTTTCTATATGTTTGATGTACTTCTGAACATGTTATTGTCAAGCTTATCTTTAATTTTGCTTTAAGTTGAATATATGTTGAGATATGATATATTCAGATGTAAAAAAGAAATAAATATTCCCTTTTATTCCTTTGATTTTATATTAATTCAATATGTGGATTGATAGACATAGTATTATCAATTTATGAGAATATTTTTTGGAACGAAGTTCCTTATCGCGCGTTGCGAAAGGAGGCTAGACGGATAAAATTAAGACCAAAAGTTGTAACGACACTTTTTGCGCGCGCACGCCGTGCGCGTGTTTCACTGTCTGTCTGTCTCTCTCTCTCATAGAAAGCAAGCCAGTTATTTTCGTTTCGTCTTTCTATTTCGCATTGAACAGTGTGGTATCGCGACGATTATTTCTGTTGAGTGTATACAGGTTTTTTGTACATAATAAAAAATAACAATAATGAATCCTGACAGTGTTTTTGCACAAGTTCCGGATATTGCTGATGGAGTTAGGTAAGTAGAGATTTTATAGAGACAATAATAATACATAATACAGACATTTAAATAAAATAGAATCCCAAACATATAATAATAATAAAATATTTATTATGGAACCACTACACAGGTACATAAAAGGTGACATTCACATAAGTGTTCTTCCATGACACCAATAAATCATAGTTAGAATAATCAACAATTTCAAATTCTACATCAGCATTAAATTGAACAAGTATTCCTTATAAGATCTTCTAAAAACATTCAAAGAAGAGTTCTGCATTAGATGAAAAACATCACTATTCAACAGTTTTACAGATAAGAATGCAAATGAGTTTCTGAATTTTTGTCCACAATGTTCAGGTATATGGAACCTGATTACATTCCTGAGATTGAGACTGTGTAGGTCCTCTCTTCGAGTCATGTAGTTGTGAAGATATGATGGGCACTCAGTTTTCAGGATTTTGTACTCAAAAATTGCGAACTGAAACATCATTCTATGTTCAAGCTTCAATGTTTTACATTTGGCATAGGATGGAGTTATGTGATCAAATTTATTGATGCAGCATACAAATCTCATGCATGCATTTTGAAGTAACTGCATCCTTTCCTGGCATTCCTTGTTTAGAAAGTGGAAATAGACCACGCTACAGTAGTCCAACTGGGACCAAATCAAAGATTCCACCAGGGTCAACTTCAGCCGTTCTGGCAACAAGTTTTTAAAGGAGTACATGCTTCTTAACTTGCAGTAAGAGTTGCCGATTTTTTTATTCGCGTGTTTCTCAAAATTCAGATCACTGTCAAACATCACACCCAGATTTCTCGCTGATTCCCCACGTTCTAATACTGTTCCATTTATATTCAGTTCCACAAAATTATATTGATCAAACTCGTTTCTAATTCCTCTACTTCCAACCATAAAGTAAACAGATTTCGTTGGGTTCCAAATTAATCCATGATCCTTAGACCACATCTCAATACTATTGAAGTCCATATTTATTCTTTGCATACTTAAACAAGCATCCTGTGGTGCAAATCCCATTGTTATTTGGGTGTCATCTGCGTACATGTGATACGAACAATAGAACAGTTTCTCAGGAAGACCAGTTGTATATAATGAAAACAAGAGCGGATCCAAAATACTTCCCTGAGGAACTCCATGCACCACCAAGGCGGAAGTTGATCTCAACCAATCCATTTCTACAGTAAATGATCTTGAACTCAAATAACTGCCAAACCACAGGCATACTTCATCGGAAAAACCAAAATACTTCATCATAGCAAGCAACAGTTTATGACTAATTAGATCGAATGCCTTACTATAGTCCAGCAGAACCAAACATGTTATCAACCTCCTGTCCATATGTTTCCTGCTTCAGTTGCCACAAGCCAATTATTATTACTAAAATTGAGCCTACTGATTAAGTTTATATTACATTATATTTGTTAATAATAAAAAAATATTATTATAACTTTAAAAAAATTAAATTTGATTACAATTCCTTCACTACTTAATCGAAAGGAACTTCGTTCCATCCGGGTGTCCCTTGACACCTCTCAAGTTTTTTATTTTGTAGTGGAGCCTATAATAACTTGAATTTATTTCAAGTATAGCAGAATAATCTAAAAATTATTAACAAATATGAAAATACTTCTTGGATTAATTATACTTCAAAATAAATTTTAAGCAAATGTTTATTTATTAATTATATGTTATTTTTTTGATTTTTCTGAACAGCAGAGATTGTTTTGCCACCACCGCCCCCCACGACGGTCCCCTTAACAGATAAATCCGAGGAAGATGGACAAGAAGTAAACACAGGGTGAAAGACTGAAAAACTTTTGAATTAAATAAACATATATATTTAAATCACAATAAATGAAATTGCCATAATATCATTTTCATCTAACGTCTCGATTAATCGAGTATAAATGTAAATTATCCTTATATCCGAGAAAACCAAACTGTAAATGACATGAATCTACAAAAAATTTGGCAAAACGACTAGTCATCTTATATGGCTGCGTGGATAATAAAATAATTCATAGTAAGTACAGAGTCATATATACATCATCAAAAGAAACAACTTTCGAATTAAAAATCTAACTAATATCATAACTTAGAATGCCTACAAAATAAGTACCTAAACTTGAAATACTCATATATATATATATATATATATATATATATATATATATATATATATATATATATATATATATATATATATATATATATATATATATATATCAGAGATTCTCAAATATATTTCAAATGAAATGGCAACAAGTAATTCATTGCTGTGATACAATTGAAAGAAAAAATTGTTACAAAACATTACGTGCATATAAAGAATTAAAGTTCACAAAAAATACTGAGCATTAAAATCGATGAAATGAAATAAATATATAGTAAAAATTTTAAATAAATATAAATGTGATGTGCAACAGTACAAAGACCATCGTTAATAGAATTGTTTTAATCTTAACCTAAGTACGTGAAGGGCATATCAGGAAATAATCTAGTGAACATAATTATACCACTTTATGAAAAAATCGCTCCCTAGGTATTTAACTTTATTATTTCACGATATACCATTTTATTAAAATTTTATTTTTGGCGTTTAAATGTGAAGTAATGGTTTAGAGACTAAGGTAACTTTTTTGCCAATTCTTCATATTATTTTTATAATTGATAGATAAATATGTCTTAGACCAAGGCTGCCCAACCTCAGGCCCGCGGGCCACATCGTGAACGAATTTTGAATGGCCCGCCGCCCGCGTGAGCAAGTTTAAAAATTGCCTGTCTAAAGTACCTACATGCAGTTGGATGATATTATAGACTATTCACATACGTCAATTCAGGGTTTTATTTGAAGAATATATCAGCGAATATGTAGTTACAACTGTACTGCGTTGTGAGATGGTTTTCAAAGAGAATCATGTTAAAAAATTTCTTCACCTTGAGAGAGCAGGTGTTGGAATTTTAGGAGAAGAAAGGGTGTTTCATTTGGAAACTGATTTACTGAAAAAAGAATCCTGGTTGAGTGATTTTGCATCTACTTTGACATTATCAATTACCTCAATATTTTAAATCTCAAATTACAAGGAAAAAGTTGTTCACTTCCGACCGCACTTCTGACTATGCTTACTTTGATAAGAGGATTCAAAGCTGAATTAAATCTGTTTTCAATGAATTAAGCCAATGAAAATATTGCCCACTTTCCTACACTCAAAGAAATGAAAGAGAAGCTCAATATAGACAATATCCATTGTACTAAGTAGGAATCTAAAATTAGATGCTTATTAATGTCGTATTATTATTAGATGCTTATTAATGTCGTTTCAGAGCAGATTCCAGGAGAAGTATAAAAACAAATTGACAAATTTTTGTGAATCCTTTTACGAACAGTTTGACTGAAATAATAAGTAATCCTGCTAATATTCAGTTGGAACTCACAAATCGTCAAAATTATTCTGCAACAAAAAACTCTTTTCAGAAAAAATATTGTCAAAGACAGAAACTTCTCAGAAGAATTTGTAGATTTTTGGAAACTGGTACCAAAAGAAAATTTTCCTGCAATAACTAACCTGGCCTTCCAATTTCTAAGTAGTTTCGGTTCAACATATGTTTGTAATCCGAGTTACTTATATAAAAAATAAATTTTTTTGTTGTGTATGTCAACATCTGATTTGACGCCTAATATAGAAAAATTATTGAAACAAAAAAAATTCAGAAATCACATTGATTGTGCCAATTTTTATGTTTGATTTTAAATTTTGTTAATTGTATTTCTTTAAATAGCAGAATATGCTGTTTATGTTATTATTTTAATTGAACTGTCAGTGGTCAGTGGCCCCGCCTGTGATATTTGAATCGTCCTTTTTGCCCGACTGTTAAAAAGGTTGGGCAGCCTTGTCTTAGACCTTTACGTATAGTGAAAATACTTTTTATTAATAACTCTACACGTTCTTCATGTCGTTAGTTCATTCTCAAAAGTATTACAATACCAAATTGAAACCTAGTTGGCATTGCTTAAATACATTTAATTAATAATACTTCAATAAACAAAATACTTGATCCAAATTAAATTCAGTTATTGATACCCTCGATGTCACGATGTTCTATTTTGACAATTTTGAGTCTATCCTTAGTTACGGTATCATTTTATGAGGTAGAAAATTCTATGCAGAATTTTGATGCTCAGAAACTGGCGCTTAGTAAGTAAAAAAAACAGCGCAAACTATTATTTTTTTTAAAATTGATCCAGCACAGTTGGTTTAACGATAAACTCAGGGCCATGCGAGACCATCTTGCATTTCTTGCAAGATGGTTTTGATGGTGCTGGGGAAGAATATAACAATTTCAGAGGGGTATATAGAGCATGTATTAGGGAGGAAAAAATCAAATTCAATGACCGTATTATGCAGTCCTCTCCCAATCCTGTTAGAGCAATGTGGCAGATAATAAACAAACTAAGAGGCAAAAACACAGTATCAGACACAAGCACAATAACTCCTAATGAATTCAATGATTTTTTCTCTGGCATTGCCCATTCTGTTATAGAGAGTATCCCTGAATCGGATAGGGACCCTGTTGAGTACCATGAGGTCCGGGAGGCTCCTGCTTTTGGATTCAGGGAAGTAACTTTTAATGAAGTTAGGGAAATAATGAATACACTAAAAAATAAAACAAGTTGTGATATTTACGGACTGAATGAGAAACTAATCAAAACAGCAAAGAACTGTATCTTGCTACCGCTAACAAGATTAATTAACCCATGCTTAAAAAACGGCATATTTCCTAATTGCCTCAAATTAGCCATTGTGAAGCCTTTTTAAAAAGGGAGATCCAACAACCCCTGGTAACTACAGACCAATCTCGCTTCTACCTATTATTTCAAAAGTTTCAGAAACGTGCATTGCTGTGCAGATAGTTGAGCATTTTGAAACGAATGACCTGTTTACTGAACACCAATGGGGATTCAGGAGGGAGAGGAACACTACTCAGGGTATCCTGGATCTTGTTTCTGGTGTGTTGGATGCATTTAATGAGAGGCAGTATGATTCAGTTTTGTTCTGCGACTTGAGCAAGGCGTTCGACTGTGTCGATCATGGTATCCTTCTTTCCAAGCTTCAGTACTATAAATTCTCAACTAACAGTATCCAGCTTGTTAAATCTTATCTGGAATCAAGATATCAGGTAGTGAGGGTAGCTGGGGTGACGTCAGCAAGGAGCAAAATTGATATTGGAGTACCCCAAGGCTCGATTTTGGGGCCTATACTCTTTTTAATCTACATAAATGACTTGCCAACTAACTCAAATAATGAGAAATATACACTATTTGCTGATGATGCCACAGTGTCCTTCGCTGCTAATTCCTTGGAAGAGTCTTTGAGGGGTTCCATGGTCGCGCGGGAGAGGGCCGAAAGTTGGTTTTGTTCGAACAGACTTTTGTTGAATGTAGAGAAGACAAACCGGGTTGTGTTCACAATGCGTGAACTGAGTGTCCCTAATCCAGGTGAAATTAATTTCTTGGGAGTTGTTTTGGATCCAAAGCTGCAATGGGGAAATCACATAGAGGCATTATCAAAGAAACTTAATAAGTCCATATATAACAGATTGAATTATCGCACATCACTTGGTGAAACATCATAAAGAATAAAGTATAAACTTTAAAATAAAAACACTTGGCTTATGTTTCACAATATAAAAAAAATATTTAGACACTGTATTTAGCAGTAATGAAAAGTCGACATGTTTCGAGCTATGAACTCATTATCAAGACTGACTACAGGAGAGTATTGCATCGTAATTTATAAAACAGACAAAAGCAAAGGTGATACCTGAAAATCAATTTGTTCGTTTACAAGGGGTAATTGACTATTATGGGCGGAACTTATTTCGAGAATTTCGAGAAGGTCAAGACGTTTACCCTTGTTACCTGAATGTAACAATTTGGTTTTGTTGAAATCCAGGAAGTGATTGAATTTTATACAATGTTCAGAGAAGCCAGTGGTATTTTTGTTTTGTAAAATTGACTTTTTTTGTTCTTCAACACGAATATTTATATTCCTTCCTGTCTGTCCAATATAGAAAGCAGGACATTCGTCGCAAAATATTTTGTAAATACCACTGTTTTCTCCGATGTTAGATTTTTCTTTATTATTGACCAAGAATGACTATGAAGAAAAAAAAAAGAAACTTGAAGTCATTCTTGGTCAATAATAAAGAAAAATCTAACATCGGAGAAAACAGTGGTATTTACAAAATATTTTGCGACGAATGTCCTGCTTTCTATATTGGACAGACAGGAAGGAATATAAATATTCGTGTTGAAGAACATAAAAAGTCAATTTTACAAAACAAAAATACCACTGGCTTCTCTGAACATTGTATAAAATTCAATCACTTCCTGGATTTCAACAAAACCAAATTGTTACATTCAGGTAACAAGGGTAAACGTCTTGACCTTCTCGAAATTCTCGAAATAAGTTCCGCCCATAATAGTCAATTACCCCTTGTAAACGAACAAATTGATTTTCAGGTATCACCTTTGCTTTTGTCTGTTTTATAAATTACGATGCAATACTCTCCTGTTGTCAGTCTTGATAATGAGTTCATAGCTCGAAACATGTCGACTTTTTATTACTGCTAAATACAGTGTCTAAATATTTTTTTATATTGTGAAACATAAGCCAAGTGTTTTTATTTTGAAGTTTATACTTTAAGTCCATATATGTATTGAGAAATATCTCCCAATGTGTTTCCGCCAATGTATTAAGAACAGCATACTTTGCCATATTCCACTCAAATATTGCTTATGCAATTTTGGCTTGGGGACATTCGGCGGATGCGCACAGGGTTTTTGGATTACAGAGAAGAGTTATAAGAATTATGAGCGGTTTAGGTTATAGGGAAAACTGCCGATGTATGTTTGTGAGTATGGGTCTGCTGACTGTGCCGTCTTTGTACATCCTGGAATGCCTGGTGTATGTGAGGAGAAACATCGAAGTGTTTAAAACGCATAAAGACATTCGTGACTATAACACTCGTGGTAGGGGGGACCTGGTCCCGGAATTCTGGCGCTTGGAGAGGTGTCGGGATGGCCCTGGATACTAGGCACTAAAAATGTTTAATATCTTGCCAGCAGATGTAAAAATTTTGGCTCTTAGAACTTTTAAGACTCGGCTAAAATCATATTTGATTAAACATTCTTTCTATTCTGTTAGTGATTATTTTAGTTCGGATTTTAACATGTGAGTTTTCATTTAAATTTTGACATGTATTAATTTAATTAAGATTTTAGTTTATGTATTTTGATGTAATTTTAACCTGTTATTGTGATGTGCTTTTTTAATCTTTGACATGTATTGATTGTATATTTCTCTGTCAGTGATTGGTTCTTCGACTGAATGTACTGTATTAAGAATTTACTTATATATCTAATTTTGACGTATGTAACACATTGTTTGTGAATTAACATGAATAAATTATTGAGTATTGAGTTTGATAATCGTAACAAAAACATTCGTCGAGGAACTACATTGCTGATGCAATTAATAAACTATGTAATAATAAACGTTTCATCACTACAATCCTCACTAACAAACAAAAATGAACATAAGCTCATTATTAAACAATAATAAAAAAAGATTATAAATAAATTATAGTAACTACTTCAGAGGCCAAATTAAACGTTCCACCAACTTTACTTGGATAAAAATCAATTCATAAGCATAAATAAAATTGTTACACCAAGGTAACAAAGAAAAGCAATTGAATATTATAGAAATTACGAATACTCAAAGGGATAATACTGAAAATAAGCCCCTATATCGAGGAATTTTATTTCTTTTATCAGATAAAATTCAAACCAACTAATTTCATTTTATCATTGTAATACTCTTAAAAACGAGTCGTAATAGTTGAACTTGAGCCAATTGTTTTAATACTTTGATTATTTATTATTACATAATATGATGAATGTATTTTATTCTATTAAATAGTTTTTTGCTTAAAAATCTAAATAGATCTTATTTTGCTTTAGATACCTATAAAATAAAACACAGAAATTGTCTTTATCCGAATATCACATGTTAACCCTCTCGGTCACGAATTAAAACTATTGGAGCGAAAAATCTGAAATTTACTGTAATGCAACTTATGATTTTTAGAAAATTTTTGATGTTGAATTCACATTTTGAAAATGCTCCGTTTGGGCACTATGACATGTCTCCAATTGAGGACATCATGAGCTGATGGAGGGGAAAAAAATTCAGAAATATTTTAAAAATGGTAAAATATCAAAATGTTTCATTGTTTATTTTATTAAATATATTCATATTATTTTTGCGTCTATTTTCGAAGTACTGTAGTGTATAAAATTCAACTTTTGCAGAATTGAAATAAAAGTGCTGTTTTATTCACCCAAATGTTGCCTTTACCTCTAGTTCACAATGTCCTCAAACTAGTACGCCACAATTTCAAAAATCGCTGATTACAATATGCACAAAAATCACCTACCGCAATTGCTTTGGAACAAGTCTACACTTATTTTGAACGTAAACAAACAGTTTTCAAACACATGGTCTAACGAATATAGCCAACAAAAAAATAAACAGTAGAGCGCTACACTGCTGTCATAGCTACCCTACGGAAACCTATATTTCAAATGCATGAATATTTTTTTCATCAGCTTGTAGATGGCAGCATATATATTCATTTGGAAGAATATGATGTCCACAACTGAGGACAATATGACAGAGAAGTAAGAGCAAGCGGTACTTCATAGTAAAAAATCCAAAGTAGGTTGTCCTCAACTGAGGACAAGGTGAGCGAGAGGGTTAAAGAAACAATTTCTATATGAAAAATAAGTAAATATTGAATTGCGAAATGAATACATCGAATATATCAAATTAATACAGTAATTTGAAGATTAAATTCAATTTTCGAAGAACTATAACCAATTTAAAATAACTCAATTTGTCGAGTCTGATTGTTTTTTTCTAATAAACGTGTCGAGTCTGATACCCTTCAATGATTTCGAATATTTCTTGACATTATAAAGTGCAGTGTAAAAATCACTAGAGAGATCGATTAAAACTTAGAATCTTTTCATAACTTATAAGTATTATTTTTAAAACTCTCATATTCTTTGGAAAATCCAGAAACATACCATTCTGAACTGTAAACGGGACCTTTTTAAAACAAAAACCCTGAAGTAAATTACCTAATCATTATTTTCTAACGCGGGACCTTACTTGCAATTAAAGGAAACTCTCTAAACGAATACTTCACATCGTCTCGTTCCCATAACTTAGACGTCGAACAAGATAATTTCCTACGCAAAAATTCGATCGAGAGCGTTACCAAAACTGTTTTTGATCTCCTCGTCACCTGGTCCAGGTAACTACCACGACATCGCTCTCTAGCGCGCATTTTTCCCTAGCCTAAGCACAGCCTTCGATTGATCCTATCGCGTCGAATTCTTGATCTGTTCGCTGGAGGCGGTATCTAAAGTCGGCGCGTCCACGTGGAAGGAGACTCCGTACGGCCGCAGGTGGTAGATGAGGTACTCCAAGACGTACATCTGATTCGGACTGACGTAGTGGAAGGAGACGGCGTTGTCCGAACAACAATTCAGACCCTGAAGGGAAAGGATAGTTAGTAAACTTATAAATGAGTTTCCTATTAAAACAATGGTTAATAATAATAAAAAAAAAGAAACGGTGTCATGGGACACCAGGTAGGAACGAAGTTCCTTCGGATAATATAGAAGGACCACAATTTGCGAAAAGGAAACATGTGCGTGTCGGGGCGCAAGACAGAAGTGATAACTTATATTAATCCAAGTTGAAATAGTTAATATTGAAATGTGGCGCTAAGAGCTCTTACGAGATTGTAAATAAAAAAGAATAAAGTATAAACTATAAATTCGATGGACGATGAATCAACTCTGTGGTAGTTCATATTTGTATTAAAAATTAAATAATAAGAAAACAACTTGTCTAAAAACCACAAAATGAAAATAACTTTTTATTCGACTAGTTTCGCCTGTTACAGCATTATAATATCGTATTCAGTCTTGATAATGCTGTAACAGGCGAAACTAGTCGAATAAAAAGTTATTTTCATTTTGTAGTTTTTAGACAAGTTGTTTTCTTATTATTTAATTTTTAATATAAAAGTATAAACTTTAAAATAAAAACACTTGGCTTATGTTTCACAATATATATTGCGCAACATAACCCAAGTGTTTTTATTTTCGATTTACTGTCTTTGCCGATGATACAACTATAGCTCAGTCCAAGAGCACACAGGAGCTGGCGGTTTCGGGATCTAGGGATGCACAGGCGAGGGCTGATTGGTATTGGTATTGGTGAGTGTGGATGGTGACCGATGCGCTACGACCTTATTAGATCTATTGTGCCCCATCTTCTTCTGCTTCTCGATATGTTCTCGTTTTACAGCAGCCCCTCAAGCCTCAATACCTTCAGGAATTTGAGGATTTTAAGGGGGTCTATTCGTGGTATTTCTTCTACAGTCAGCTGGTATGATCCCAGTGTGTTCAGTCTTTCATGGTGCACAGCATAGCACTCCATCAGTATATGGTGGGGTGTTTCTGGACGTTCCTTGCAGAATCTGCAGGTGCTGTCCCCCTCTAAACCTAGCTTCCTTAGGTGTTCTTTGAGTCTGCAATGCCCCGTAAGAAATCCTGTTATTGTCTTTAGACTAGTTTTGCTGAGGTTAATCAGTGTCTTCGATCTTGCTCGGTTGAACTTTCCGAGAAGATCTTTGGCCTGCCTCGGTCCTGGAAGTCTTTGCCAGTATGTTGCTCTCATTGCTTCTTCAGCTTTATTGAGTTCTTCTTTGAAGTAAGATTTTCCAAGTCCGCAGAAAGGTTCTGGCCCGATTAGTGGCGTTGACGCACCCTTTCGTGCCAGGGTTTCTGCTTGTTCATTACCCTTCACTCCGGCGTGCCCCGGTACCCAGAGGAGTATCACTTTGTTGTTCCTGCCCAGATCGTTTAGTTTGTCTAGGCATTCACAAACCATCTTTGAGTTGATGTTATAAGAGCTCAACGCTTAGGCGAGGGTTGAACTTTGGTTCTGCACAAACAGGATGCTATTAAATAAAAATAAAACCCAGCAGATGGTATTTGCGATGCGTCCACTGAACGAATGGGAGGGCATAACTGAGGCAAAATTTCTTGGGGTAACCTCGGATACTAAATTACAATGGGGACCTCATACAACAAAAGTTGGTGCGAAAGTGTCCAGGGGTATATATGCTCTTAGGGGTCTATCGAAGAATGTATCGCGTGAGATTCTGCGCACTGCATATTTTGCTCTCGTTCAGTCACACTTATCCTATGGGATCTTGGCATGGGGTCACTCATCCGGGACTCGTGGATTGTTTGCACTGCAGAGGAGAGCTGTTAGGGTGTTGGCCGGTCTGGGTTACCGGGATGATTGTAGGGAGGCTTTTGTGCATTGTCAACTTCTGACACTGCCAGGTATCTATATTTTTGAAAACTTATTATATATAAAGAAAAGCAATTATTATTTAACACATGACAGTGTGCATGGGTACGACACTAGAAACAAAACAAACTTTGTTCCGCTCTACTGGCGTCTGGGAAGGTGCCAGGATGGACCCGGATACTGGGCTGTCAAGCTATTCAATGTTTTACCCGCAGAAATAAAGCGGTTGCCTGTGAATGAGTTTTATGGCAGAATGAAGTCAATTTTAATATGTAATTGTTTTTATTCATTAGACGAATTTATTGAATTCAGATTTTAATATGTGTGTATTTTGTAGTATTTTTTTGTAAATCTATTTTGTAAGTTTTTACAGTTGTATATTTTATATTGCCTGACATATGTAAACATTAATTTTTTTGTATTTAACATGAATAAATGAGAATGAGAATTTTAAAGTTTATACTTTATTCTTTATGATGTTTCACCAAGTGATGTGCGAAATTCAATATCAGTTAGTAAATAAAAAAAAAATTTAAAAGCCAGGAGTAACCTCTGGGATTCGAACCCAGAAATACGGCCCGCCAGGGCTACTTACTCAGACCACTCGGTCGTCAACGCAATGTAAACATTAGACGAAAGAGTGTATATAACGAGAGGATAACGTATCGCCACGCTATATAATTGAATATAAATCTACAATACGTAGTCATTATTTTATGGAACAAATTTGTAAAGCTTTATCTTTTCATTATGCCATATCTGATTTCTGTCGTAATCTGTTCTTTTATGCATATAACTTATACAAAATTATTTCGATGTTTCACATCTGACGTTTTCGAGTTGCTTATACATGAATTCATGATTACGTATAATGCATTGGCGATTGACGTGGCGGAGTGGGATCAGAAAGAGAAGGGATGAGAGAACGGAAAGAAAGAGGGAGAAAGAGAAAGGTATACAATATTCGCTTGTGTTAACTTAAAGCGTGACTTTCGTCAGTCTACTGTGTAACGTAATGAAATACCGTACGCTGGTTAAAATAAATTTGCGTTAAGACCAACCGTATAAAAAATCCGTAGTTCAAAATGAACCAATATGTTTCACGTCAAACCTTGGTAGAAGGGAGTAAAATAAAAGAAACCGAAAAATGCATTGCGCCGCTTCCTTTCGGAATTTTTCTACTTCTTTCATTTTACTCCCTTCTACCCATTGAGATATCTATGCTTCTACCAGATTTGACGTGAAACATATTGGTTCACTTTGAACTACGGATTTTTTATACGGTTGGTCTTACCGCAAATTTATTTCAACCAGTGTACGGTATTTCATCACGTTACAACTGAGTTACCAATATTTCAGTTATTTCGAAAATATCGAATAACTGACAATGAAACGCTTCGAAAAAAAAAGTGACGCCATCTCACCTCTTTACTCTCGTAGTAGACGTACTGCCAGTACCAGAAGTCTTTGTTCACGTGTCCAGGGATGAGATGATGTTCCGGCACGAAGGGAAAAAACCTGCCCCTGCCCATCGAATCCCTCGAATCTCCGGCTACCACGCTCACCGCCTCCATGCACTTGCCCATTTCGACGTCTTCGGCACCGCTGTTCTTCTTCGAACATCCCGTAGAATTTGTCAGACCGACCTAGTGAACAAGATTCCAACAATAAGAACAAGCTAATCAATATTTTCATAAAAGAAAGCTACATATACTTGCTGGCCGAATCCGATAATATATTAATAATAATAATAATAAAGGGATGTTGTTATCCTTTCTCCAAGTATGCCACCAAAGAATCAATTAAAACTCATAGAAATATCCCTCAATAACAACCCTGTAGATACATAGTAAAATCAGATATTCTTTCACTCTTGGAATTATGTCCCGAACCAAATTACTCTAGTTTTAATGATGAGATTTCCAGCCGAACAAATGGATTAATTATGTGTAGCGAAGATCTTCTAAAGAGGTATGTTCTATTTTATAAATAACACTTTTCAAATGAGCTCATAAAAAATCCAATAGTGTTAAATCCTGCAATCTAGGAGGCCATTCAATGAAAAACCAATCCGATGTTCAGGAAAATACTGATTTTAAAAGTCACGCAAAGGGGCAGGTAGTGAAATGACAGATGATACGTTACGATATGACCGGGGAAATGTTAAACAAAATTTTTATTACTGACCAGATTAGGTTACTTGCAATTTAAACATCTAATTGATCAAAATTGGTTTATTTCGATGTATTTTACCGACACTTCAAGCAGGTAATTCATATTCATGTGAACAAAAAATATCTACAAGTTGCAGCAAATTATTCTAAAGATCTAGAGGAAAAATTTCTCACCTCGACAAACCTCTTCAGCGCCTCTTGGCTCAGAACATATCCGGCGCCTCCGCTCATGTAACCCTGTTTGACGAAAGGCTTGAACTTACACCCGAAATAGATGGGCTCGCTGGGATGGTAGGGTTGCAGCATGTACCTCAAGTTTTCCAGTATCACGTAACTGAAAAAAGAAGAAATTAATCAGTGAAGAGGTACTTACAGATCCAATGCGTCGATTTGTCTACAACCAAAACCTTAGACTCTCGATATTGACACATTTTCTGCTAACTAACTCGTAGATTGCGGAAAATACTACAATATAAGGAGAAATAAAAATAATTCAATTTTTTTTTTTTAATACAAAATGGCGAATGCTTAGGACCAGGACACGCTTTCCACAAAATTTTCACAGAAACTACCTTCTCAATGAAAAACAGATGTAATAAGTTTGGCGATGACCAAACGTTGATTTTTACATATAGACTAAGATTTCAAATCACTAATTGGTGTTAACAAATATTATTTTTTTAAAAATTTGTCGAAGTATATAATAATGGCAACGGTGAATAAATTAAAATAATATTTCACTTAATTCTAGCTACAAATTATTTGTCAACTCAGTTATAAAAGACTAAGTTTTCTAAACGGAAAAATTGTGGAAAATATTTTCTCCATACATAACATAACAACTTCATAAAGTCAAAAAGAAAACAAAAATTATTTTATAAACTTGATTAATTTTTCTTCGTATAGAATGTTTACCAAGTTAACTATATACAAACTTGCTAAATTTATTGAATAACATAAAACATTTTCACATTGTAGTTTGAGAAGATTGCGAAAGAAGAATAATAAATAATTTACAAAAAATATAAAAGGAACGTACATAAACAAAATAAAAGGAAGAAATAAAAAATTATAACTTTTTCTCAATGTATCTTAGCATTCAAACTTGATAGAAATTTATAAAATCCTGTTAGATGTTAGTTAATTCAATATTTAAACATTAAAATGTTCTGAATTACGAAAAAATAATAATAAATTATTCACAAAAAATATAAAATAGACGTACATAAACAAACTAAAAAGCGGAACCAAAAAATAATAACTTTGCTATATGAAATATAAACCAACTTGGAGACATTACTTTAAACAAAAAGAAGTGTATCTAATTAAATATTTGAACAATAAAATGTTCTGAATTAATAGCAACAATAATTCGACTTACGTATCGTCGTCTGCTTTGAGAAACCAGTCCGCTTTGTCCCTGTAATTGTTATATACGTATCTGAATGCTTCTTTCGTTTTAGCCCACAAGTTATTCCTTCCCTCTCCCACCGGTAGAGCTACAGCTGGCAAAGTTTTATCTGTAAAAAAAAAATTCGATTGGATCAAAAAATTTCCAGGGTAGTTTATAAAAACGATACCTTTAAACTACCCTTCAATTTCTTCGAATTTTTTATTCTACCTTTTACACGCGATGGGATTATTCAGGGTTCTCTTTAAGGGCCATTGTTTTTTTTTTTGATAATTAAAACGGTTTTATGTATTTGAAAAAAAAATGAGAGAAACATAGATTCTCACCTTCTTTCGAGCTCATGAACAGAATAACGTTGCACCTCTTCCCCCACGTGTTCTTCACGTGCTTCGCCTTCTTCTCGTGGTTATCTGGTCCAGTCATCACCCAGCACAACACCCTGACCTTGCGGTACATGCTTTCGGCGACGTCTCTGTCCTCCAGCCTATGGAACTCCTCTTCGACGCCATGGTCGCCCGGGTCCACTGTCGGGCCAGCCACGTGCATCATCTCCTGACTGGTGTGAAAGTCCATTCTACGCATCACCTCCGAAACTTCGGGCGTTATCAGCACGTAGGCCACCATGAAACCGGCCGTCAGACCGACGCTCAGCGTCAGGATAAACTGCTTGTTTATGCTTTGCCTGCAAAGTGATGGATTCTCTGTGAATTATATTCAACCGAAACAATGTCAAAATTCTAGACGGCAGTTTGTCTAGTAAACTACAAGGTATTCCTAGATTGAATCTAAATTAGATAATTGATTATTGGAACGAAGTTCCTTACGGCAGGCTTGGAGGAGATAGGGATTTCGCTGCGGGACCAAACTGAAAAATATGCGAGACTAAAAGTGTGACGGAAGTAGACTGACGAAAGTCACGCTTTTAGTTAACACAAGCGAATATTGTATACCTTTCTCTTTCTCCCTCTTTCTTTCCGTTCTCTCATCCCTTCTCTTTCTGATCCCACTCCGCCACGTCAATCGCCAATTCGCCAATGCATTATATGTACTCATTAATTCATGTACAAGCAACTCGAAAACGTCAGATGTGAAACATCGAAATAATTTTGTATAAGTTATATGCATAAAAGAACAGATTACGATAGGAATCAGATATGGCATAATGAAAAGATAAAGCTTTACAAATTTGTTCCATAAAATAATGACTACGTATTGTAGGTTTAATTCCATTATATAGCGTGGCGATACGTTATCCTCTCGTTATATACACTTTTGCGTCTAAACCTTACATTGCTATGACGACCGAGTGGTCTAAGTACTGAGCCCTGGTGTGCCGTGCCGTATTTTTGGGTTCGAACCCCAGAGGTTACCCCTGGCTTTTTGAATTTTTTTATTTATAATGTCGTAAGAGCCCTTAGTCTAGGGTTACCATCCGTCCGGGTTTCCCCGGATTTGTCCTAGTTTAGGGGGCGTCCGGGGGTCGTCCGGACGGGCCTTTCAAAATATGTCGGGAATCCTGATCGATTTAAAGATGAGCAATATATTAAAAAAAATCATAGTTAAAAATTAATTTATAATCGTTAAGCTAAATCCAGAGAGAAACCTGCTAAATACACATACGGTTTCTCATAAGTATAATTTTAAAGATTTGAGTTGCTCCCTCTTTTTCCTGATGAAAAAGAAAGACATTTTGGCAGAAATTGGCAAGTCTGAGAAAGATCAAGTTAAATTAAGTAAGTAAAAAGAACTTGACCACGTTAAAATTAACACTTGTTACTTACTTTTGATTTATAGTCAATAAATAATTTTGGCTTTTTGTTACCTAACCTATCTAACCGAACTAGATGACCTATCCTATAATTTGTTGTTACAATGTAGAAAGTAGTCTATTTGATCTATTTTGATCTACCAAAAATTATCATTGTAAGTTGTTTTTTATTTGATGATATCAAAAAAATAGTTATTTATGTATCAAGGGCGTAAATAAAGCGTTTTTTGCCCGATGGCGCAAGTTGTTCGCAATTCGAGGAAAACAAGCGACTGAGGGCAAAACACGCATTTACGCCCGTGATGCATACAACATTTTTTGCACGACCTTAAAAGTAATAAATTAAGAAGTATATTTTACGATGATTTTGATAACAATAATGTTCGTAGAGATATTCTTAAAATCATCTCAGCTGTGGTTTAAAATAATTATAAGGTATCCTTGGAAACGCGCATCATATTCTATAACTAGCGTCTAAATAAATCCAACTGACAAATCTATTTGAATTAGATGACATTTCTAAAACTTTTACTCTAAATAATTGCAGTAATTTTAAGATTGAAGTAAATATTGGCAAAAAATAGTATTGTAATGTTTATTTAATAAAATATGAGTTATATGTTTCTCTGTTCTACAAAATTTCACTACCGGGCAAAAAAAGTTTTTTTCGCCCTAGGGCAAAAAAAGTTTTTCAGCCCTAGGGCAAAAAAAGCCTTCTTTACGCTCTATTCGTAGGGCAAAAAAACAGAATTTTATGAATGGTCGTGCAAAAAAGAGTTTTTCTGATTATTTTTGTTACCAGATTAGCTCAAAAAGAGAAAATTGTAAACTGTGATATACCTATTACTAGGTAGATATTTTATTTGTTTTTTGTTGTTTTTTTATATAGCAAACAAGTGGTTTAAAGTTTGAATAAATTAAAATATAAATGATATTTTATATTATTCGAAAAATCTATGTTTTACGGGGCGTCCGGGAAAGAATTAAATTTCACCCAAATGTCCGGGGTTTTTTAATTTTTTGTCCGGCGTCAGCAATTTCGGTGATGGCAACCCTACCTTAGTCCCATATTTCAATATTAATTATTTCAACTTGGATTAGTATAAGTTATCACTTCTGTCGTGCGCCCCGACACGCACATGTTTCCTTTTCGCAAATTGTGGTCCTTCTATATTATCCGAAGGATCTTCGTTCCTACCTGGTGTCCAATGAAACCGTTTTCTTGTTTTTTTGAAAGAAATGATACAATACAACTAGTATTTACAACAAGAACTCATCAGTTTCTAGCTGTGACTTTCTATTTTTATTCTCTTGGGATCTGTTATTTTCCTCATTCTGTTGGAATGGAAGAAAGAAAGTGTGTGATGGTATAACTTTATCCAAAAAGATAGCTGAGATTTTATATTTTTAATCATAGCTGCTAGAAGTTCTAAATATTGTTGTGAGTGAACTTTAGCATTTTACATCATTATAGTCTAACTGTCTTCCGTTTATTTCGAGAGATATTCGTAATTTATACGTTCTTTAATCGTATGCAGTTTTCTTGGATGCAGTTTTCTTGGGTTATTATTATTATTACTGTATTAGTTGAAATGTGGTTACGCTGCACCACGACTTGTTGTAGAAAATGAAAAGACGAAGAAAATGAGAGGTCGGACGACTAGATCAGACCCTCAGTTTAAGAGAAAATAGGAAAAAACCGCCAAAAATGCAGTTTTTTCAAAAATTCATAAATCGGTTATTTTTTGACCTGTAGCGTAGATCCTCCGGCCAGTATTAGTTATTAATATAAACTTTATTTATGCGAAGAGCAGGAACTGTCTGATGCATAGTTTTCGATCTGTGGCCATTTGAATATTTTACTATGCAACTTTCCAGCAGACCTGAATGCGACAGGTATGGTCCTATTTCAATTTACAAAAATAAATTCGAAAGTAGAATTCTCATAGTTCAAAACGTTCATCTTGGTTTCACATGAAAACGCTGAGAAATATGTTAAAAATAAAGCTGAACATGACGAAAAACGGCCGATAAATAACCGTCATGTTCAAAATGCCGACGCTTTCGAATGTCATGCTTATCCTCGCCTGCTGCTCTACCCCCACTCTTTAACTACTCTCACGCGCTCCGCCGTTTCTTGTCATGTTCAGCTTTATTTTTAACATATTTCTCAGCGTTTTCATGTGAAACCAAGATGAACGTTTTGAACTATGAGAATTCTACTTTCAAAATCTTTTTTGTAAATGGAAATCGGACCATACCTGTCGCATTCAGGTCTGCTGGAAAATTGCATAGTAAAATATAAAAATGACCACAGATCGAAAACTATGCATCGGACAGTTCCTGCTCTTCGCATAAATGAAGTTTATGATAATAACTAATACTAGCAGGAGGATCTACGCCACAGATCAAAAAATAACCGAGTTATGAATTTTTGAAAAAACTGCATTTTTGGCGGTTTTTTCCTATTTACTCTTGAACTGAGCGTCTGATCTAGTCGTCCGACCTCTCATTTTCTTCGTCTTTTCATTTTCTACAATTAGTCTATTGACACCATCACGATTTCTGTGATAGTTTCAATACTATGACGTACCGTTGTACGACATGGCATGTTAACAAAAATTCCATGTGTCTATTTCTATAAATCGAAAATGTTTCCATTGTTGTTAATTCACGTAGCACCGAAATTATCAGAAAAATAATTCGAAAATTCAAAAAAAATTTAGACTTTCTGAATAATTCTGTACTACATTCTCGTTTTGAAATGAACCACGTCAAACCATGGGAGATAACTAGATTTTTACTGCGCGTCAGACGATAATCGGGAAAAATTGTTTGCATCGCTCCGATAATGGGGACATAACCGAAATCGTTACGCAAATAAGTGAAAAATATTTGAACAATTTCGCGTTTCGCGAAAACGGATGTCGAAAGACCCAATTTCGAAAAAATGTCAGACAATAATCGTTTTATATTCGTATTTACCCAGTGTATGAATAGGATTAAGTGAGTTTCTTACGAAAATCAATTGACAATGATATTGAACTGCGTTTTTTATACAGCTCAACCTCGGTTTATTTTCCTCAAATTGTCTAATTAATTAGGATATTTCGAATGATTATCCTAGTAATCTGTTTATATATATATATATATATATATATATATATATATATATATATATATATATATATATATATATATATATATATATATATATATATATATATATATATAGAAAACAGAATTCTTCGTGTTAACGACACACGTTCGTGGCAATAAAATGAAATGAACTAGGACATTTATTTGAAACTAATCAAACAAACCTCCTAGCGGAGCTGGCTATAAGAGTTCACGAAGCATCGAAATATCAATATCTACCCCAGACGGTAATTGTTGTTTCAAATAAATGTCCTAGTTCATTTCATTTTATTGCCACGAACGTGTGTCGTTAACACGAAGAATTCTGTTTTCCATTCATTGCTACCTGTAAAAGGTATAAAATTTGAGCGCTTGTTACTTGCGGCGGGTGAATGTTGAATTACATCAAAATGGATGTATCAACTGTACTCTTGCTTAGCGATTATAGTAACCACCTTCGGGTGTCAGGACGTAAGAGTTTCGTTGCCGAAATGTTTTCTTCTATTCTGAAAGATGTGGTTCAATTGTTTCCGACTGGTGGCGCTGTGTCATATTTATATGTCATGGAGTTACTAGAAGAAATATGTATGACCGTTTGAAATGTTGGTTTGGTTATCACTCCCGGTGAATGGATGATACTGATGAGCCCCGATAAGGGCGAAACAGTCTGTCTATCAATTTCCATCGATTGTGATAAACAAATTAACATTTCGAACAATTACCGTCTGGGGTAGATGTTGATATTTCGATGCTTCGTGAACTCTTATAGCCAGCTCCGCTAGGAGGTTTGTTTGATTAGTTTCAAATAAATGTCCTAGTTCATTTCATTTTATTGCCACGAACGTGTGTCGTTAACACGAAGAATTCTGTTTTCCATTCATTGCTACCTGTAAAAGGTATAAAATTTGAGCGCTTGTTACTTGCGGCGGGTGAATGTTGAATTACATCAAAATGGATGTATCAACTGTACTCTTGCTTAGCGATTATAGTAACCACCTTCGGGTGTCAGGACGTAAGAGTTTCGTTGCCGAAATGTTTTCTTCTATTCTGAAAGATGTGGTTCAATTGTTTCCGACTGGTGGCGCTGTGTCATATTTATATGTCATGGAGTTACTAGAAGAAATATGTATGACCGTTTGAAATGTTGGTTTGGTTATCACTCCCGGTGGATGGATGATACTGATGAGCCCCGATAAGGGCGAAACAGTCTGTCTATCAATTTCCATCGATTGTGATAAACAAATTAACATTTCGAACAATTACCGTCTGGGGTAGATGTTGATATTTCGATGTTTCGTGAACTCTTATAGCCAGCTCCGCTAGGAGGTTTGTTTGATTAGTTTCAAATAAATGTCCTAGTTCATTTCATATATATATATATATATATATATATATATATATATATATATATATATATATATATATATATATATATATATATATATAATCTCTTGATAATTATTAGCAATAACAGGCTTGTTGAATCTCAAAAAACTCGATTTTATTAAAAAGTTGACGTTTCGCCACGACATTCGTGGTTTTATCAAAACAAATAAATACTCTAACAAACACATTACAACAAATACTTCCAAATGAAATTTTACTTAATTTTTTACAACATGAAGAAATTAAAAACAATCACCTTAGTAAACTCAATAAAAACAGACACACCAAAAAATTGAACAAACTATTATCTAACCAATCACCACAAACAATAGTAGAAGCAACATCACATGAAAATAGTGTAATTAATACAACTACCACTGTTTTACCTTTTTTCGTCGAAGAAACATTAAATTTAGACCCAAAACACTCTATAGAAATTAATAATATCAAACAAATACCGATTAATAATATTATAGGTATAATAATATAAAGGTATTTCAAATTTATGTCCTGAAAATCAAAATTCCATTAGACAAAAAGTAGCACAAAACTATAAAAACTCACCACAATAAATGCAAAAATGAAAAACAAACATTACATAATACACAAACTATCAAAAACTTATATCAAACGAAACAATTCATCAAATCTAATCCGGAAAAAGTTTTGATAAAGCCACGAATGTTGTGGCGAAACATCAACTTTTTAATAAAATCGAGTTTTTTGAGATTCAACAAGCCATAATTATTGCTAATAATTATCAAGAGATTAGAAATAGTTCACAGGCAACAACAATTCGAATGAATAATTATATATATATATTTATATATATATATATATATATATATATATATATATATATATATATATATATATATATATATATATATATATATATATATATATATATATATATATATATATATATATATATATATATATATATATATATATATATATATATATATATATATATATATATATATATATATATATATATATATATATATATATATATATATATATATGTATATATATATATATATATATATATATATATATATATATATATACTTATATATTATATGAAGTTTATCAAAATGTGATTTGGTATAGGTGCAATGTTTTTGACAAGCACTTTTCGAAAAAGGAATTTTCTGACGAAGAAATTGAGATTGGATTAAAATATAAGAATATATCAAATATCACTAAGGAAAATACCAGATGATAATTAATTTACTATCATCAAGTGTGCCATGGATAGCCATGATGCATTATATTTGGCAGTTATTTTAATCAAGTCTTCTTTGGAAAACAAAACACTCACTCAGGTAATGACATTGATACATACTGCAATATTAAAAGTGGCTCCAAAAAAATAAAATAGGCGTAAAAACTTTTGTCACATTGTGATCCAGAATTATCTTAGGAATCCAAAAATGTTACCATATACAGGCTATTCCATTTAAAAATTAAAAACGGTGAAACCGAAAGTCAACGGAAAGTGAAAAATATGTGAAGTCTCTTCTTTAAAAACATTTATCTATATAAAATGTCATTTTGATACAGCTAATATTCTAGAAATTGTCACTTGTCTAATAGTTTCGAGGACACTCGGTACATTTATATATATATATATATATATATATATATATATATATATATATATATATATATATATATATATATATATATATACCGGGTGTCCACGAAAGGTGGCTCGCCCCTATAACTTTTTTGTTTTCGGAGATAATGACATGAAATTTACAGGATCTGTTTAATGCATAAAACTGCGTTTTTTGACAAGTAATTCAACTTCATGCAACTTCCGGTTTCACCGGAAGTGACATAAACTTTCGATTTTTAAATGGGACACCTGGTATATTTACAGTTTTTTTGTCTCCATATGACATTTAGAATACAACCATGTATCATTTGCTACTTCTTGTAAGCGTTGTTCATTTTTTTTTTCGAAATAAATTTTTATTGTAGAGGGCTATAGATGCGTTCAAATAAATAATTTCGGTCCTAAAATGGCCCTGTTTGCCGTCCAGGGACGTAGATTTGTGGGCGTGGCTTTGTTTCAGTTGTGTTGGTCATAGGCTACTCGATGATTTCAAATGTTATTTTAATCTCAATAAGATTCTTCATTTAAAGAAAGTTCTAAGGTTATGGGATTTCAGGTTTTTATCGAAAGTTTTCTTTCAACCTAATACCTAGAGTGCGGTATCAAATTAATCGTAATAAAATTATCCTTTTTTTAACCCGACGAGCCACCATGTTGCCATTTGAAAAAAAATAGTAATAAAAGTTTTAAAATTAAACTTCACATAGCTGGAACATTTTGATCGAAAACAGTGAAATTGTAACATACATTTTAGGACCGAAATTAATTATTTGAACGCATCCATAGCCCTCTAGAATGAAAATTTATTTCGAAAAAAAAATAAAAAAAGGTTACAAAAAGTAACAAATGATACATGGTTGTATTCTAAATGTCATATGGAGACATAAAAACTGAAAATATACCCGGTGTCCCATTTAAAAATCGAAAGTTTATGTCACTTCCGGTAAAACCGGAAGTTGCATGAAGTTGAGTTACTTGTCACAAAATGCAGTTTTATGCATCAAACAGATCCTCTAAATTTTATTTCATTATCTCTGAAAACAAAAAAGTTATAGGGGCGAGCCACCTTCCGTGGACACCCGGTATATATATATATATATATATATATATATATATATATATATATATATATATATATATATATATATATATATATATATATATATATATATATATATATATATATATATATATTAATATATGATATGTGTTATCCATATTCATAGGTATGAAGTAATACTAACTAGTAAAGCTAGATCAATCGTGTTCAAAAGCACGCACGGAAATATAAACAAATTGAGAAATTCGGATGATGAAATTGATCGAGAGGCATGCATTGTCTCTTCTCCTACTCGAGAGGTAAGTGAACTTCGCAACTCTGACAGACGACTTCGTTTGGTGTTTTTTAGCACGCTAGGTTACCCGATCGTTTCAGATTCTTAAGCGCTGGAACATAAATTTGGTTCATTGCAATCGATTGATATGTGATACTGACGAGTGCCTAATAAAGCCGATACAGTTGTCTATCACTTCAATCCTTTACAGTGGCCATCTATATGTTTTTAACATTCTCCGCTTAAAGGATGAGTGAAAACAGTCGAGCTGTCGAACCTTCATTAGCCAGGAGAACTGTACGATGAATTTCGATTTTTCAGATAATTGTACGCGTTTTTTTCCGTATCGACGTGTGGTGTCGGCGTCGAATTTCCCAACATTCTCCGTGAAGAATGAATGGAAATTCCATTAATTTGAGTAATCATCAAATGAATTTTTTCCGCAAACGTCAAAAAATGACGACTTTTTTAACCTCAGTTCTTAATGTTGATGTTTGATTTCACATCAGACGTCATTTTGTTTTTATTTTTTTGTCCGGCCGTGAGCGTACAAAAAAGTACACTTTTTTGTACGCTCACGGCAATTTCAAGAACGTCGGGCAGCATACAGTTGGTAAGAAAAATTTTATAAATTTTACTATAACAAGTTATTTCTTAATAATCGGGTATTTACTAAAAATGCACAGTCCTATAATACGTAGATAAGTGACTTTAAATGTTTCTGACAATTTTGTTGATTTGTGAAATTTGTGTTGCCTTGACATCTACAAAACCAGTGAGCAAAGCAATCTAGTTTTACGGTTTTCTACATTTAATCCTTTTTAAATAGTTATTTATGTACCAAGTGCGTTATATAGATCCTAATGCCCGATGGGCGTTAGGATCTAGTAACGAACGTGGTGCATACAAGATTTTATTTTTCAGGAGAAAATTATATTATTATAATGAAAAATCGATTTTAAAATCACTTCATTGCTCCTATACTTTCCGTTTTCCTTCTCATAGTAGGCATGTCATTTGTTGATATTTTGACGTTTGTGAATATTTTTGTCATCATATTTAGTGAATGTCATTGCTGCTTTCTTTGTGTAGTCTTATAGAAATAATGAAAATAAGAATGAATTTACCCAAGAATATCATAGAAAATGCATCCAAAGCTGCGAATAATTCATTGCCGGAGAAATCCAGAGTCGTATACGACAAGGATATGAAGTATTTAATCAATGGAAGTTGCTTCATTTCTCCTCGTACAATTAGTGAGCGTTAAGATCCATTATGCCCGCTCATAACGCCCTAGGGCATAGTGAGTTTATTTATAGCAACCGTATCTAAGGTAAAATCAGCCTGTTTAGCGCGAATAATTGTTCGTTTTCAATACTAATTTTTTTCTCGAGAATTCTAAGGGTTCAAACTTTCATCAAAGACAACCTCTATTACACTTCGAACACTTCCTAGACGATGATCCCGTTCAAGTTGATGTACAAAATAAATTCGATCTACTTGCCAACCGCGCTAGCCAAAGATGTATTTTAAGCACACAAGGTTAGTAGGAATCCGATATTTTTTGCGAAAATTAAAAAAAATCGCACGTAATAGTATCCTACGTTACGCGACTCTACGTCAATTACGTGTACGTGACAGTTTGATTTGCCCATCGTGAGGGTGGAAAAACTTCTCGTATCGGCAAAAAACACGCAGAAATTGAGACTGTACGTAAACGAGTGAGTGAAATCGAATTTTACCCCAACTTTGAAACTAATCGATCCTCAAAAAAACGCGTAAATTAAGCAGAATTGAAGAAAAGTGGGAAAAGTCTTACGGAAAAACTGTGTTTTATTCGAGTAAAAAGTGATCGAGATTTACATAACTGAATAAAAATAACCCAGATTGGACAATTATTCCAAGAAGAATACCCCTTAATTTATATACAATACCTATAAAAGTAGGAATCTACATAACACTTTGTCAAAATACTACTCAGGGAAGAAGAACAGAACAATTTATAATAGCCTTACCAACATCATAACCTCAAAACGTAAGATATCTTTCCAGTATTGATATAATTTTAAATTCAACACTAAAACTAGGCATTGTTACAATTTCGATTATGTGTTAACTCCAAAGAAAAATCTTCTAAAACACATTATCTAATTCCTGAAAAAATCTAGAGGATTGGTAGATATCTCTGCAAGTCTACAAGATTTTCAAATTATAAAATATATGCGATAGAATACGTATGCAAATTAGAATCTACAAGAATATTCGCTAAGTCAAATACTCGAGGAACGAGAAAATGACCTCTTAATAACCTCACGAACATAACCTCAAAACGAAGAATTTTCTCTCTCAGTGTACCATTTCAAACTAGATTTAAAAACTTTGCAATTTAGCACGCCGAGTTCGAGACAGAAAGTCATAAAAATACTCACAGTAAGCGTCAGAAAAATCAAGGAGATTGGAAGATTCCTCTCGAAAATCTTCAAGGATACACGGGACGACAAATCCGTCATGAAAAGCGTCAAGTTGAATTCGGGGCACGAGATACCTATGGTGGGTCTGGGAACCTGGCGTGCTCAACCCGAGGAGATGGAAAAAGCGGTGAATACGGCCCTAGAGGAAGGTTACAGGCACATAGACACGGCGTTCAATTACAACACCGAAGAAGTGATCGGAAAAGTGTTGAAAAACTGGATCGCCGACGAGAAAATCAAGCGCGAGGACGTCTTCATCACTACCAAATTGCCGAACGTCGGAAACAGGAGTAAAGACGTCGAAAAATTCTTAAAGATGTCGTTGGAGCGACTCAAGATGAATTACGTAGATCTCTACCTTATCCACATGCCGTTCAGCTTCTGGGGAGACGAGAAATCCTACTCGCCCTTGAAGGAAGATGACGGATCAGTGAAGCTTGACTTAGGAAACGATATCGTCGAAACTTGGAAGGAAATGGAAAGACAGGTAAAGAATTATTATCGCGTACCTAACATTAGCAGTTAAAATCGAAGACACAAAAGAATTTCTATTATCGAATCGCCTTGAACTCTCACTTATACCTCTCTGAAGACAGGCCTTGTTGCCTCTTAACATTCTATTGAATTCCTGCCTATTTCATATTGGTTTTTCTATGCTTCATTCTATTCATAAAATTAAAAATATAATTGATCCGAAGATAATTTCCGAAAGGAATTAAATATAATTAAACAAATGGCAGTAAATAATGGTTATTCACCCAATATGATTGACAGTCTCATTCAAAGGAAAAAATACAAAATGGCAATTTCAGAAGTTTACCCACATATATCCGAGAAAAATACAGTCTATAACAGTTTAACATACTTAGGCAAACCTTCCGAAAACCTGAAATTGTTTCTTCATAAACAAAATTTCAAAGTTTCATATAAAACCAACAATAGCATTGGAAAATTTATAGAAAACGACAAATCAAAAATCCATAGAGATGAACGTACGGGTGTTTTTAGACTCAACTGTAACGATTGTGAAAAATTCTATATAGGACGTACAATTAGAAATTTCAAAACTCGAATACACGAACACTAACATAGCTATATTAAGCAGAAAACGGACTCTAATTATGCGTGCCATCTTATTCAAGAAAACCATACCTTCAATCACACAGTTAGAAAATAGTCTCCACAAAATCAACTGTTGGGAATTCCTATACATCAATAAATATAAAAATTCCGGAAACCTAGTTAATGACCAGATTGAAGTAAACCCTTCTCCTCTTCTTAATCTGTTCAATGTACCTAACGATAGCTCTGAATGAATTGCTTATTGTTATTTAGTTTCTCTAAGAGCCCCCCTGTGTTCAATTTTTCGTATAAATAGATTGTTTTGTGATACCATAATTTAGTACGAGATGAAGTCAATGTTATGACGGAACGCGTTTACTCATTAAATTTTATTTAAACCTGTGAAAAGTTAGTTTTTTGTTTCTTTATGAAATTATTAAAAATATAAACTTACAAGTCAACCATCTAGTCTACCCTCAAAGTTAATTTTCAAACACACATTAAGAGAATTAAAGTTCTATGACCCGTCTACAGAGCTAAGTGAATTATGGAACGAGGAATACAAAAATTTGTGACAGGATCATAGAGTGGGGATTCAGATTATTCGATGTGAAAACAGGGACCATAGAAACGTCATAATTTATGCAAAGGCCATATCCATCAGAAAAATATGAATATCGTTCGAAAAATTTCCTCTAAATATAATGATTTCACAAATATTTAACAATTTTTAAACAAGATTGATAGTAATTGAAAACTGTCTAAGTAAATTATTTTCCTCTAAATGTAATGATCTAAGTGGATTATGGAACAGATATTATAAAAATTTGTGACAAGAGCATAGAGATTCAGATAATTTTATGTAGGTATGTGAAAACGGGGAGCATAGAAGCCTGAAATTTCAGGCTAAGGCCATTATCCATTAGAAAGTACGAACATTCTTCAAATATTTTGCGCTAAATGTAATTCAAACGTGTTCGTTGATATTTCTCGAAATAATTTAAATGTCACATATGACAGGTCGAAATATTTCAATTGGCAATTTGACAAATATTTAACCATTTTCAAACAAAGACGATAGTAATTGACAGCTAGATATTCATAACTGAAAACCGTCCGAGTAAATTATTTATCCACTGGCAACGCTGTACTTTAAAATTGAAATTGAAGATAACCTCGAAATTTTGTGTATAACAGTGGAAATTATTCAAGCGAAAAAAACCTAGTTTGCCCTTCGTATTGTTGAATTTTTATCGTCTATAATTCCCACGAACAATTTACCAGCGAAGTTTCGAAAGAGCCGATAAGTCAAGTTGCCACCAGAAAATGAATATTATTTTCGAAGAGAGTTGTACACCGACGTCGTTAACTTATCGGCGCTTCCTGTCGCCTCGCGTTATCGGACTTTGACGACCGTGAAAGGATATGAATTTATAATTTATACACGAACGTGGAAAAATACGACGTAAAACGCACTCGAATAGTCATTGTTTATTATTCAATTAGGCCGATTGGAATGCGATGCATTTCCGAACATTTTAACTGCGCTATTACGGAGAACATCGAGAAAATTCCTTTGAAAAGATTGCGTAGATAACCTCTTCCTTAGTCTTAGGATATCGACAATGGATACACAAAATTTTAAACAAACGTTTATTTTTTTGTATTTTTCAGTTTTTAAATGAAAACTTCTTTATCAAAAAAAATTCCCTTCACACTCAAATAAAAACACCTTTTATTACATATCATGGATTATGACTACTGGGAAAACAATGTAAAAACAGACGCGCATAATCATAATGTAGTCGCTTTCTCAGCGCTCAACTCCAAAACCGGCTGATCTAACAAAAAATGCAAAGCACATTTCTTTTTTTGTAATGACCTCTATCGACCTTCGAGCAATAGGTAGCGAGATATTCGCGGGAAAAAAAGACTTTCGCGACCTTTTGACCTTCATTACTTTTTTAGCCGGCCCGATATTAATGTCGATTTTTCACATGTTCATCAAAACGCCATAATAAAGGTGTGTACGAAAATTCAGCTCACTAGTAATTCTTACGCATACAGTATCTAAATATTTTTTTATATCGTAAAACATAAGCCAAGTGTTTTTTATTTTAAAGTTTATACTTTAAAATTTCTAAAATGACTGCAGTATTCGAGAAAGTTATCAACTATCGAAAACTCCCAAGAATCTCCTTGTTCGTCCAGTTTATACCTTTTTGAAGACCGACCGGTTGTTGCCTTTTAACATTCTATTGAATTCCTGCTAAGTTCATATTGTTTTTTCGATCCTTCAATTCAGAAAATCTTAAATATTATAAACTGACAAATCAATCATCTAGTCCAGTGATTCTCAACCTGTGGTCCGCGGACCACCTGTGGTCCGCGAACGGTTTTCATGGGGTCCGCGGTCCACGAAGTGAACAGTCATAAAATAAACAATTAAAATCATGGCTCTTGAGACGTAAATTAATGCGTCTGCCTATTTTTTTTTAACTCAAAACGTTTGCAGTATTGTGTTGACCAGAACCAGACGACCAAACGCGCCTGAACACAGGTTCATTCACCTCAATCTTCCCTGCTGATACAGATGTGAGGAAAAATAATCTGTGGGTGATTGATCCCTTTTTAGCTACCCACGATAATAATCTGTCTATTCAGGAAAATGAACAGCTTATTGAAATTTCATCCGATGATCATTTAAAAGTGATAAAATCTCACTGCGAAAATGTTGCAGATTTTTGGATAGGATTACTTGATGAAAGTCCACAGCTAAGTGAAAAAGCTTTGGAACTTCTTCTTCCTTTTCATTCCACTTATCTCTGTGAGGCAGCATTCTCAACATTATGTGTCATCAAGAATAAACATAGAAATAGGTTGCTAAATTTTAATGCTCCTATGACTGGCGTAAACTTCTTTCGAGCCAAATATTGAGAAACTTTCAAGTGAGAGGCAAGACCAAGGGAGTCATTAACGTCTTAATTTGGCGCTATCTATGACTTTTTATTTTGTTTCTTATATTTCTTTTGTCTTTCACTATGTATTTTCTTTTTTTATTTTGTAAATAATAAATTCATTAGTAAAACCTCAGTGTTCATCTCATTTTACCTATTATTGGGAAATATTAATAATAATATCTAAGTGGTCCGCCAAGAATTCTGAAAGGTACAAGTGGTCCTCAGTGGTGAAAAGGTTAAGAACCACTGATCTAGTCTACCCTCGAAGATAATTTTCGAACACACCTTAAGAGAATTAAAATTCTATGACCCGTCTACAGAGCTAAGTGAATTACGGAACGAGGAACATAAAAATTCGTGACAGGATCATAGAGTGGGGATTCAGATTATTCGATGTAAAAACAGGGACCATAGAAACCTGGCTATTTATGCAAAGGCCATATCCATGTTCAGCTTTATACAGGATCCGAAAAATGCAACAGTCTGCAGAGAACCTGAAATAATGACGCTCGAATGGGATTAAACGAATTGCAATAATCACTGCGTTACAAACAATCAACGTATTTATAGACTTTAAACGGTTTGAATTACTTCGTTCTCATGTATCACCATGTAGTCAATAGTACGATAAGCGAAATTAATTTGAAATAGCGCGGAACTATATGAATTTTTGCTAGGATCGTCGAGTCATACCATTGTTCTTTTATTATACGCTTTTGTTTATTTTTCCGATTAAAAATAATTCATTCTCTTAGCCACAACATCGACAGGTGTTATTCTTCGTCTAGGCCAGTCAGTTTAGATATTCAATTGACAATAATTCCAAAAGTTTTCGAACTTTAATGTAGGGTCGGGAAAGAGATAAAAACAAACTATGAAATTTTGCAACCTTTTCCGAAGTCCGGAACATTGTTAAAAATGCAATAAATGATTATTTGCTGAATTCTTGCGAAAAAAATTCCAAAAGCTCTGCCAAGATGGAGTCGTGTTGAATATATCATTTCATGTCAAGTATCAAATTTGCAACCAATTAAAGATTGTGGGCATTTGTGCATTCATTTTATTCAGAGTCGTACGTAAGAACATATCTTTATCTTTTCTGTTGGGAAAATAAAAGGCCCCACAAAACATTAACACTCAGCAACAAAGGTGAAATATTAGACGGCAGCAAAATTTGGCGTGCCTAGATCCACGATTTTTGACATATAGAAAAATAATGACTAAAAGAAAAAGCATTTGAACTGGCCAAAAACAGGAGCATTCAAACACCTTTTTCCCAAAAAAAAATGCAGTAACTTACACAGTTTAAGTAATCCCTACATAGGTACATTATACTGTAGTTTTATAGTTTTATAACATTGGAATGATTTTTTAAGTTTTTACTTTTTTTTATATAAGCACTTTTATGAAATAAAGATATTTTTGTATGCAATTTTGCGATTTTTAATCAAAAAATAAATAGTCCCAGTAGTCCGGATACCTCGATAATCCGGCATTGACCGGAACGATATGTGTCCGGATTACTGAAGTTGTACTGTACTATCAGGTTTGCAAAAGTTTTGGAATTTTTTTTGGTCAGTTTATCGAAGAAAAATGTTAATTTCGAATGAAAAAAAATGTTTCGTACCCTTGAATTGGTTGCAAATTTGATACGTGATATGAAATCATATATTTAATACTACTCCAACTTTGCAGAACTTTTGGAATTTTTTTTCACAAGCATTAGGCAAAATTCAATGTTACTGCAATTTTAACGATGTTCCGGACTTTGGAAAAGGTTGCAAAATGATATTTGTTCCTTTCTCTATGTAGCATTCACTTGACCAAAGTTTAAAAACTTTTGGAATTATTGTTAAATTTTCGATTTTCAGTGTCTTGAATATTGCGCCGCTTCCGAAACAACGTTTCGAAATTTCTTTCGATTGACGAAGATGAGAAAAATAAATTTAATCGGTCCGAGGTTCGTGAATTGATTTGTTCCTATTACGTCCCTCCATTTTCAAATATAATAGTATATTATGATATTAGGAGAATAAGTGATACTTTATATGCTGAGCGTGGAAAGTTTGTCTGACGAACGTAGTGAGTCAGACAATCCATGCGAAGCACATAAAGTATCTTATTCTCCGAATATCATATACTATTTTTTCTTCAAACGTGCATAATTTCATTCGAAATAAAACAATAAAAGGAAACGAATTTTTTAATAGAGATAACAAGATTGAATCTTTAACTTATGTCACTGTATATTGCCTTTTTCGTATCGTTGTCATGGATACTTACTTGTTTGACATCCATTAAAACAAATATTTCAAATTCGGTGAAGAAAATGAGTTTAGAAATGTGTAATGATCCTCCCGAGGTGGTAGAGGCAGCTAGAATAGCTATACAAAACTTGCTGCCGACGAAATCTGCTGCAGTATATGAAGCTGCGTTTGTTAAGTTCAACAAATGGTGCAATGGAAAAAAAGTAGTGCAATACTCTGAGAACGTTTCGTTGGCATATTTTACCGAAATGGCACTGAAAATGAAGAGTTCTAGTTTGTGGGCTCATTATTCAATGATAAGGTCTGTGTTGAATTTGAAGCATAATGTGAACATTGAAAAATACAACAATTTGCGTGCATTTTTAAAAAAGCAAGGAGAAGGTTATAAGCCAAAGAAATCGAGAGTCTTGTCAAGGGAACAGTTCAGCAAATTTTTGTCTGAAGCCCCAGATGAAAAGTATTTGGCGATGAAGGTAATAAAATTACATTTTGTTTGTTTCACATTGTGCTAACCAACACTTAATTTTTTAGGTAGTTTTGATATTTGGAATATCTGGGGCACGTCGTTGCGATGAACTAGTGAATATGACAGTTGATGATCTTGAAGATATGGGTTCTTTGCTGCTAATAAACATTCCCAACACTAAAACTAATAAGAGTAGAACCTTCAACGTCCTGGGTGATGAATATCTGAGCAAATATAGAAAGTACGTTAATTTGCGCCCTGCCGATTCTAGGGAACGACGTTTTTTTTTGAAATATCAAAATGGGAAATGTTATAAAGCTGTTATGGGTACCTATCCATAAAATTGGTAGTGTAGCAAAAGACGTGGCATTGTATCTGAAAATTCCAAATTGGAAAGAATATACAGGACATTGCTTAAGAAGAACTTCCGCAACAATGCTTGTTGATAGTGGGGTGGATATCACTACGCTGAAAAGGCATGGGGGTTGGAAATCTGATGCAGTTGCCGAAGGGCACATCGAAGACTCTGTGCAAAGTAAAACCAAAATTGCTAAGAGAATTCTTCAACCTAGCTCCGCGGAAAATCTCGAACAATCTTCATTTAATGAACCCGATACAAGTAATGGATTTGTAAATGCCGTTCACTCTGGAAAAGTTGTTATGAATAGTACTGATATTGCAAGAAGTGGAGGATTCTTAAATGATGCAAATCTTCATAATTGTACTTTTACTATAAATATTACGAATAAATAATAAATACCATTGTGAATAAATTCATAGTACTATAATGTGTTTATACGCTTAGGAGTATAAGTACTTATACTCCTAGTCATATAAATCACACTTAATGTCATTGAGGAACGTCACGAAAGTTATCACTTATATGACGTTTGAAGAAAAATACTATTTTAAATTCCATACTAATCGTAAAAACTCGAGAAATACGCCATAGCAACGAAAAAGAACAAAATTCATTAAGTTAATGAAGCATAATCTGATTTCCTAAACCATCATAAATGAGATTGAGAAAGCGTTTATTTAAACTTGATTTCCACTATGTTTACAATTAAACGACAATTAAATTGTTTCGACAATACAGCGTCTTCATCAGATTTAGTTACAAATTTATTCTTAAAATGAAAAAAATAAGTCAATGGTCTTCCCTTCTGGGGTCCATGTAATTCTTCACAACTTGACACCATTCTCAAAAATTGCAGAAGAGAGCAAATCGTTACATGTTTGTACCGAAAAATAGGGCTCATTGCAGACCTTACTTCAAGAAAAATGAAATTTTATTTTCAAACGTACAATAATAACGTCATTTCTCGATTGACAGGATCATCGAAAAGTTCTATTTCTCCGCCAAGGAGGAGAAGTGTTGCAACACTTTTCCGGCCGGCGGCAGGAAAAGTGTTACTATGCAAAAGATGAATTGGTAACCATAAACAAAAAATTCTCCAATTCAAACGTCATTTTCACTTTCAACCACTTCTCACCAGGTTGCGAATTAAAACTATCAATTAGCGTGGCAACCGTAACTAGGCAAATGTTCCATAATTCATAACGATCGTAAGTGGATAGAATTATGTGCGTAAATGTGAATCAATCCAAAAATGGATATTCAGATTTTTATGAATTTCAAAACGTTTGAAAATAAAATAACATATTTCATTCGGAGTAGAAGTGACTTTTCATGGCTCGCTTTCAATTACCCGAAGTAAGCTCAAGATCGCCATGAAAAGTGACACTTCTCATCCTTATGAAATAATATACTAATTTCCGTCGACCTCTAAATAAAAGCTTACTTTAACGTACACGAAATTGATCAATTAGGGAGTTTTTGAGACCATAAATTTATACGTAAATTACGTTTTCGGTTATTATGAGCATGCGCAGAAGCTTTGAAATTACCGAGACGGTTATTAACCGATAACGTACTACGTTATCAACGGGACCTTAACGTTCGCTTAATAAACGTCCGTTATATTCGCGGTGTTGACAAGTTTAAACGCGCTTGTGTTAAATTGTTACAAACTAAAGAAAAATAGACTATTTAAACTATGATAAGTGACTAATATCATATATACTATCGTGCTAATTCGTTCCAAACTTCTTCCTTTGTATTAAAAATTCGCAAAAAATGTTATTTCTTACTATGTGGCAACCATCAATCGAGTCTGCTATCTGATTACAGATATGAAGGATCTGTTACTTCTTAGAGTGGTTCTAAGTAATAATCCATTTGAAAACCCAGATATTTGGTCAGTGATTCAGCAGCACATTACCCTTATAACAGGAAAATTATTTTCAATGAGAACAGTAAAATACATAAGTCTTCGATGCCTAAGAAATATATTTGCCCAAATTAATCACAATTATTACTACAAACTATTGTATTTACCAGTTGCTTTATGTCCAGACAATTGGGTTTGGTATCTGCAAAGTTTGGCATAACCGTGGCAAATCCTTTTTTTGAAAACGGAAACTTCTTTTCACCTCTTCAACCTCAATATTATACAAATCGAATCCGGGTATGTTTCCATCAATATTTTCACGTTCTTGTTCCTCTTCAAAGATATTATGTAAGATTATACCTCTCATTAAATTATGATCCACACCCCCGCGCCTGGTCGCTATATAGTCTATTACATCTTCCATGATAATTTACCCAAAGAACGCTAATAATAGGTGATTGAAAATTGGAAAAATCACCCGACAAAAAATAATACAAGAACACAAGAGAGGTTATACTTATTTGACGTTCGCAATAAATTTGAATTGAAAAACTCTTTTTGGATCTTCAACCCGTTAATAACGTTTTCCGTTCTGCGCAAACTCAACATAGCGGTTTACGATAATTACGTTGACTTCAAATAGAAACTCAAAAACTCCCTTAATTACCCATTTTAATGTGCAATTTCTGCTATTTTAATGTATGATTGTCATGGGCAACCAAACACAGAAGTATTCAGCACGGAATAGTTGAATTATTCTGTGTCTGTACTGTTATTCCGCAGAGAAAAGGAATTCATAATTCAAATCGAAAAATTCAACTCTATACAAAATAAAGTCGAAACTGCGGAAAAAATTTTATGCAATAATCGTTCGAAAGTAATTAACACTTCAGCTTCCACCAGTTCCACATATTCCTTATCGGATATTATAGGTAATGTGAACTATTCAGAATGTCACATGTCTAATATTCCATCTATGAATTTCTCAAATTGTTCCATCGGGAGCATAAATATAAATATATCGAAATGAACATAGAAATTTATATTGTGTCAAATGTATCTGTTATGCAAAATAAAAATTTATTTCAATCAAGAATTTATACTCAATTCATGATGAGGTCGACGGAAAAATCTTGTAATAAACTAGTTTATTAATGTAGCGATTAATGGTCTCGAACTATTAACTAAATATCTCAACCATTAATCGTTGTCATTAATAAACTAGTTTATTAAATAACTATTAACGCTTCCTTCTTAATATTTACTTGTATCTGTGTGCTTGATTCGTAAGTATTTTCATGCCGTATCCTTCGTGTCACAGCACGGGTATTCCACCAGATATTCGGGACATCATGTTCACTTCCTCATTCCTTCCTCTGAATTAAGAAAAAAGTTCATCATTTACAATGCTAAGAAAATTTACAATCACCTTGCAGTTGAATTAAAATCTATAACATCCTTGACCAATTTTCGAAAACGAACAAAATCTTATTTTCTTGACTTTATTACTCTATAGAGGACTGCTATTCTGAGCATTGATTGAGCGATATGACCAAATTGAGTAACACAGGCATCAGCTTCGATTGAGGAGGATTTGACACTCTCGGTTCTATTGTAAAGTTTGTATATATTTTTTTATGGAAATGTGGTGTGATTTTTATTTCTAGTTATTACATAGTTTAGTTTGCATATTTTCTGATAGATGTGTGTTTATTTTTATGTTTTATATTATTTAGTTAATATATTTTTCGCTTTGTCAATAATAATATAATATGGTGGAAATTAAGTTTAAATAAACTTGTTCTTATTTCTTAAAATCAATTTCCACTAAGCAAAGGTTAGTTCGATTCAAAAAAATTGAAAAGAATAAATATAAGTTAGATTATTTGGTTATCCCCGATAACCCATCTAAGTAGACCTGTATTTTCTTCATTTATTTCAATTTTAATCAATTTTGTATCAAACAAAGTGTTCTTAATTCCCTCGTCGAAAGTACCAAATGCTAAAATAGGTAACTATTTTTTTGTAAATTTTTCGTCATTGTAAAATTCATCTTATACGACTAAGTAATGCCCTTTATTATAATAATGGAATGGGCAAGAGAGTTTCATCAACTTAGTCGAAATTATCAGAAGTAGCCAGGAAAACCTTTTACTGCAGTAAAATTGCACAAAAAGTACACCAACTCTAACACAAGCAAAAACAAACTTACACTCTGAATTAATTAAAGGATATAACAGAACGTATTGTTCCTTTTTGCGAATCTCGAAGAAATTTGCATGCTTGTATTGCAATTATGCACAAGCATCTACATCATAATAGGAAATTATTTGTGGCTAACCTAAAATTTTATATATCAACTATAATGCAGATGCTTGTGCATAATTGCAATGATTTAAACATGCTAATTACTTGGAATTAAGTTACGTGATTATTCAATTATTTCAAGGTCGCTGTTAAGTGAATTTTTCGAAGTTGATTTTTGCCCATGTTGGAGTTGGAGCAATTCGTGTCGTACAAGTACTTGAAAAGAAGGGGTCCTATTAATGAATAGGACATAATACCCATTACCTTCGGACACTGGAATTTCAAAAATTGATTAATAGTTATTTATATACCAAGTGCGTTATATAGATCCTAAAGCCCGATGGGCGTTCAGATCTAGTAACGCACGAAGTGCATACAATATTTTTATTTTGCACGAAAAAATTATTTTATTATAATGAAAAATCGATTTTAAAATCGGTTCATTGCTCCTATACTTTCCATTTTCCTTCTCATAGTAGGCATGTCATTTGGTAATATTTTGACGTTTGTGAATATTTTTGTCATCATATTTAGTGAATGTCATTGCTGCTTTCTTTGTGTAGTCTTATAGAAATAATGGAAATGAAAATGAATTTACCCAAGAATATCGTAGAAAATGCAGCCAAAGCTGTGAATAATTCATTGCCAGAGTCGTATACGACAAGAATTATGAAGTATTTAATAAATGGAAGTTGTTTCAGTTGTCCTCGCACAATGAGCGGGCGTTATGATCCATAATGCCCGCTCATAACGCCCTAGGGCATAATGAGTGTGTTTATAGCAACCGTATCTTAGGTAAAATCAACAAATAATATACAAGTGAAAAATAAAAAAATTATATTACGATATACTCATGAAAATGTTTTGACATTTCATAGAAACAATCGAATTTCAGAACTGTCAAAAAACAGTTAACTATGATTTATCCAAGAAAAAAAGTCATTATGGGCAATACTATATTATATCAAAAAGTCTACTTGACGGTCAGACATAAAAGAGATACTTGATTTATATCAAGAACAATAATTACATACAAATACATCGAGTAGACTTTGCGTGAAAGAAATTAAATGTAACAATTATTTTCAAGTAACAAAAACATAATAATAAAGAAAAACTGCAATGAAGATTTCAGTCACAAAAAAAATTGTAGAAAAATGCATAAATAGATGATATATCAAAACACTTTATTTATGAGGTAATAAACATTTCAGAATTATACTACAAAAAAATACCGCCTACATAAAATTATATTAATATATAACCATTAATTATTAAATATCAAAGTATTATTAGCATCTCCTATCTCAAAAATTCTGGCAGGGCTTTATAAGTCAAATTAATCAGTAAAAATTGATCGGTATTTGAGGAAGCTAAATGAACGCTCATTTCAGGTAGAAAAAGGCAGAGTCCGATCTATAGGATTGTCAAATTTCAACATGGAACAGATCGAACGAATAAGAAAATCCTGCAAAATCATGCCAGCAGTATTACAGGTCGAACTGCATGCTTACCTTCAACAGAAAGAGCTAGTGGACAAGTGCAAAGAACACGGCATCACCGTGACGGCTTATTCTCCCTTAGGCAGCCCGGGTGCCAACCAACATTTCTCCTCCAAATACAACTATACGTTAGAAGACTTCCCGGATATTCTCGGTCATCCAACCGTTCAGAACTTGGCACAGAAATATTCGAAAAGCGCGGGTCAAATTCTGCTGAGAAACAGTATTCAGAGGGGCATAGTGGTGATACCGAAGAGCTTAAATCCAAGTAGAATCAGAGATAACATAAGTATTTTCGATTTTGAGTTGATCAAGCAAGACATGCAGTCTCTCGAAGCGTTGGATAGGGGTGAAAAGGGGAGAATTTTCGATTTTATGTTCTTTAAAGGTGTACAGCTTCATCCAGAGTATCCCTTCAAACAACGACTGGTGGAAAATGAGTTGAAATCGACATAATTTACTTACTTCAGGTTGTTTGAGGTTGCCATTCCAGTATTTTTAGTTTTCAAACCAAGATTGTTAATAAAGTTGTTTAACTGTTTCAAGTGTTTCAATTTGAGGTACATATAACAGGTCAATAAGATAGAGCAAATGAAACTCATTTGTAAGTGTTGCATCATCGTTCGTCCTATTCCTAGAAGTTATGTATTGAAAAGTTCATAATTCGTAGAATTTGATAATATGGTAATGTAGTTTTCAATGTAATATTGTTTTGATGTTCTATATTAAATATTATTATTATTATTATTATATATATAACAAGATTAAGTGTTTCGATAAAGGTATAACAGATGAATGAAAAAGAGAGAACAAATGAAACTCATTTGTAAGTGATGCATCATCGTTCTTTCTATTCCTAGAAATTTTATATATATAATTCATATTTCGGAGAAATCGATAATAAAGGATAGAGCCAGATAATAAAGAATAGAGCATAAGGCGTTAGTAAATATTAGATACACACATAGACACATACTTATCTAATCTATGCAACTATGCAACTGTTGCAAAATTCAACAGAAAAATCTAGGTAACTAGACTTTTGCAAGGGACTATTTGCACTTTATATATCATGATAGATACATGATATAATATAGAAAGGCACATACATGGATTAAATTTATATTTAATTTCATATGTTTTTTTATTATTCAATTCTCTATATTTATACTATAAAATTATTCATTTATTTTTGCATAAATAGAAATCATTCACACAATATTTTACTTTTCATAATCACCTTTAATAAAAACAAAAAAGTTACACCTTTCGGACTAATGCTTCAAGAATTGTTTAAAGGATTCCCATGAATAAGTCTGGTTTTTGAAGGCTATGTTAATAAATTATTTGTAGAATATCTAGATTATAAACATTTGCTTCAAAGAAAAATGATTTTTTGAATTAAGATTCTTTGGAATTAAACAGTAATGTATGTAGATAAATTTATGAAAATTAAAAACTAAACCTAAAAATTTGAGTGAATCTACATGAAAAACTATATTAAAACTATCCAGCAAAATTAGAATTTGGAAATACCTATATAATGATAATAATAATAATACTAATAGGACTTTATTTTATAAATCATAATAATAATATATTATAAATCAAATTAATAAACATCAAGATTTTAATCTAACTCAATTTAACAGATTTTAATGCTTCAAAACCATTCTAATTGTAGAGCAACAAATTGTATGATTCATTAACTCAATAGTTTATGTTGATTTCTAATTAATAAAACACACATAATACAAAAAGCAGACAAATTAAGTCATCAGTTTCTCATTTGATCAGTAAACAATTTTATTTAAACTTACATCTGAACAAGGAAATCGAGGTGAAATTCGGCGTAATTCCTGATCAGAGGTGCACTAAACCCAAATAATCCTTATGCATAAATACACGAAAAATTGTTATATTAAAAAAATTTTAATTGTATGGTGAGAAAGTATTTTTTTAGCATCCATGAAGCTTAAGGATAGATATCACATGAAACTATAAGACAAAAATTTATCTTTTCGTATTACTCTCACAATAAAAAATCACCGGAAATCCTGCTGATAAATACATAAATCGAAATAATTTCAACTTACCATTTTCCCAAACGAAGATGTACCATTTCAACTGATGGAAGGTTTGGTCGTACTCAATTCATCAAATATTCTAGTGAATTCGCACATCAAATTGCGATATTTGATATCTGAGCTAACTAGTACTATTAATTTCACTGTTTTTAAGATACATTTTCAAATTTTCATTGTAAAAATGAAAATTTGTGGAAGGGCTTTTTAACCAGCTCCTCCCCCACAAAACACATACTCCGTGAACCCGTTGACGCTGACAACTGACAGTTCGTTAGTACCACGATAGAAAAAAATTATTTTTTATAATTTTTCCAATGTTTAACGTGCAAAGAATTGTGTATTCACATACATCGCCTTGTCTAATGCGTTGACTTTATTTTACTTTATAATTTCATAATTTGTTCGTGAAGAATATGACAAATAATTCGAATTAACTTCAAGAAATATAATATAAACTTTCCAAATGTTACTGTGATTTTTGACAATTAAATCAAAATTGACGTATGAATGATGGCCCCTTTCCCAACATAACATGGCCTCCAAGCAAAAATTAGAACTTTTAGATAGTTGGGAAGAATTAGAAGATACTGATGTAATTATTCTATATAAAATATGCAATTCACTTCATAAATAACAGGATATCTAAAAGTAGAACTTCTACTTTCCCGAATTAATATTTTTGTAGGTTATGTCTTGCAACCTTTTATTTTTCAGGTATTGGAACAGAACTTTAGGAAATTAATAGGACCAAATAGATCTTTAGATGAGAAAAGGTATGTAAATTATTCATATCATTCATGCCATCAGAGATTCGCAAGCAAAATTAGTATAAATAAATCCATTATTTATTTTTAGTAATGGGGTAAATAGGACTCCAATGAGGCTTATTCTGACTGGAGACGACGCACTTAGGTCGACACCCCCAGAGCCTACAGTGAAAATTCTGAAAAGACCTTCGAAAGATGTACAAAACAACTGTGATACTAAAGTGTTCCAACCGAAAAAAACTTTACAACAGAGAGAGCAAGAATATGCAGAGGCTAGACTTAGAATATTGGGGGAATCCAGTTCGGAGAAAAACGATGAAAGGTGCAGTATTTTCTTGTTCTGGGATTTCAAAAGAAGATAGTCTAGTATTTTTCTTCCAGATTTTGTATAATAAATAAGCAAAAACCAGCTGAATTAGATTATGTGATAAGACAACCCAAGGGCCCAGATGGAACAAAAGGTTTCACGATACGAAGATAGCCTCTTTAATACCACTCAGAAAATATGAAAAATAAGTAATTGTAACAATCGACATATCATTATTTAATTTCCATCATACCATCCAGTTTTTTAGTTTCTAATAATTTCACCTTCAGTGCATGAGTTTCTGTTATTAATTTTTCGAGTGGCTCAGTTAAAAGTTCTAATTTTCATTGGTTGATTTGTTGGAAAATTTGTAATTGATATAAGTAGGTGTCCCCACAAAATTGGCTGCACTGATTTTGTAAAGTATTTAGTGGTTATTATTCCGAGTTAGAATGTATGAGCCTTATAATATTCTCAGACAGATATTGTATTAATTTGATCATTGGCACTTATTATTTTGAAAATAATTTAAGTATTTATACAAAAAAATTTTTCAATTAATTCGCTATTTGTAATTGCTTAAAGTCTGATTATAGAGACAAATAATTGGTTTTGATAAATTACTATTCATTGCAAAGAATAATACTTATTCAATTCTATGTAAAGATAAGCAATGTAATGTATTTATTTCAATTTGTTAATATTGCAAGACAATAATGTCCTATAAACTTGTTACTGAGAATTAAGAAACTGTGATTATGAAAATACTTGTTTTCATAACAATTGTACTCGAATTGAGATAAAGATCATTTACAATTTTCGTATCTTAAAGAACATTGTAATGTTTTTCTCATGTAGGATGATTCTAAGAAACTGGAAAAGTGTTTTATTTCGAGACTCTGGTGCCTTATAGCATCGTTTGAACAGCTTTTTTTAAGGAATAGTTGTGTACACTATCTAGAATTAGGAAATTTGTTATGATTTAAGTATTTAACTGAGCTACTCTGGTAAGATGTAAAGTTATTGATGCAATTATTAACCAATTAAGCATAAAAGTGTATAGATATTTTATATAATAGAAATAGTTAAGTCAACAATTCTTTTAATTATTCCGTATTCATTATCCTCAGTAAATACAAACAATTTGAGAGAGTATTATATAGTTGAAAATAATGTCTCTTTGTCCAATAAAGTAGAGGTCTTAAAGCTTTCGTTTACAAAATACAGGGCGTACAGATTATTAGACTTTTTTATATTTTAACTTACAAGTCTGTTCAGATATTCTATCTAAATTAGACTACAGGCCCATATCAAAAAATGGATGGGTCATATGAACCACCAGGTGATGTAAATAGGACGATATAAGAGCATAAAATAATAAGATTCAGCACTATGCCGTCACTTGAAAGCTGTCCAACTGAGTGCTGGTGAGAATTCAAAAGTGCAGGTAGAGGGAGTACATTTTGGTCATATATTTTTGTACGGCATTTTTACCATGGATAGATCCATGAAAAATAATGAGAAAGCGCGCAGTGCCGTAAAAAAATGGTGCGCCACAAGGTCGGTAAATTTTTTTGATTTTCTGACAATTTCCAGGGTAAATTTGGTCATTTCATTCTGTACGGCATCAGTTTCATACTGTTTCAATACTGCTTCTAATCCATTATTCGGCAACGCCGTACAAAAATCATGCGACAAGGGGAAAAAATCGAGGGTTGCAACCCCCTCCCTTTCCGTGGTCCGGGAGGTGATTTGAAACAACATAAAATTAATTTATTTTGGAAGTATTTTATGCATAGATATTTTTTTACATGCCGTACATTTTCGTTGGTCCAAATTTTTTGGAAATTTTGGAAAAATCCATAGGACGAAATGTAAGAAAAATCCATATAACGAAATGTAAGGTGAAATTCATGACGATATTTTTTTATACGGCATTGAGAGAGTTTATTTGTACTTAATGCAATTATTTATAAAAAGTTAATGCCGTACAAATCTGAAAGTTCATATTGATGAAAAAGTAATAAAAATATTAAATAAATATAATTTACATATATATCGTCATTTTCATCAGCCTAAAAGATATGGTCTGCATTGAAATGTACGGCATCATTTTTTCCTAATTTATTTATTTTAATACTATTTAAAACAAGGAAAAAACGTAGAAAATTGCTATATTTGATTAATCTATGAATATTTAAACTTTTGCAATAATTTAAAAAATTTCAGTTTTTGTACTTCTCTATAATTTTTTCTAGAACAGTTTTTTTTGAACGGCAATACTATATAACAATTAAATTTTACAATATCATGTTAAAAAAAAAGTTTCCGTACAGAGTCAACGGATATTACAGTTTTATAAATCAAGTAACCATGAAATTAAGATATTTATTAATATACATTCAAATGAACAATAATTTTTTGACGGCATTATTTTTAATAGTACTTTTGAGTGCTAAATAATGTTTTGGAACCAAAGCCGTACTTTTTCAAATCACCCCCCGGACCACGGAAAGAGAGGGAGTTGCAACCCTCGATTTTTTCCCCTTGTCGCATGATTTTTGTACGGCGCTGCCGAATAGGGATTAGAAGCTGCATTGAAACAGTATGAAACTGATGCCGTACAGAATGAAATGACCAAATTTACCCTGGAAATTGTCAGAGAATCAAAAAAATTTACCGACTTTGTGGCGCACCATTTTTTTACGGCACTGCGCGCTTTCTCATTATTTTTCATGGATCTATCCATGGTAAAAATGCCGTACAAAAATATATGACCAAAATGTACTCCCTCTACCTGCACTTTTGAATTCTCACCAGCACTCAGTTGGACAGCTTACAAGTGACGGCATAGTGTTGAATCTTATTATTTTATGCTCTTATATCGTCCTATATACATCACCTGGTGGTTCATATGACCCATCCATTTTTTGATATGGGCCTGTAGTCTAAATATCGTACATGTTCTTAATTGATTGAGGTTCACAAAAAGTTTCAAATCAGCAGATTAGTTTTCAACCAGTTTCTGAGATCTGGGTAATAAGTTAAAATTCTTGAAAATAAAATTAAAACGGTCCTATAAACATTTTATTATTCTGTTTAATTCAAAAATCTATTCTAATCACATCATGCCTCTTAAGTTTTTTTTCTCATCTCTAGTCGTTTTTTAGTAAATTACGATTTCTTATTTAGATGATGACCACTGAACTATCGTAAAATAAATTGTCCTTTACCCTATTATGTCACAGTAAATATAAAATTTTTTTTTGGCCCTCAGTCAAGAATATATATGAAATTTGATTAAACTATCTCAATTGACTTGGAAGTTGAAAAGCTAATAATTTGATCGCCCCGTGT
>JARQZK010005185.1:85000-112500 GCA_030704885.1 Cynegetis impunctata
AACCTCACTTGGACGCCACGAGAACTTTTCACTTTTCATCCCCAAGCACCGTAGATTAGCTGGAAAACTAATCGACATCTTCTTGGGTATGACCTTTTCTGCACTTCAGATCTCCTATCAATAAATTACAAAGTGAAAATCACCTCAACATATAAGTACTGAAAATTAATGCAATTTTCACCTTATTTTTCAGGCGTAAGGAACACTGACGATTTACTTGCCGTGTGTGTTTATGCTAGGGACAATGTTAACCCTTACATGTTCAACTATTGCCTCTCTGTCGCTTTGCTTCACCGTGAAGACACGAAGGACTTAGATGTTCCATCGATAATACGCTCTTTTCCGGACAAATACGTCGACGCTGCAGTTTTCAATAAAGCACGTGAAGAAGCAACAATAGTACCCGAAGGATCTAGAGTAAGAACTCAATATTAAATTATGATAGGCTCGTTAAATATCTTTTTTTCGTATTTCTACTCGTCTAGGCACCCATCGAAATTCCACGGGACTTCACTGCTTCAGACCTGGAGGAAGAACACAGACTGGCGTACTTCAGAGAAGATCTTGGCATCAATCTTCACCATTGGCATTGGCATTTAGTCTATCCCTTCGAGGGGGCAAGGGAAGTTGTTGCAAAGAACAGGAGGGGAGAATTGTTTTATTACATGCACCATCAAATCATGGCCAGGTAAAAATATTATACATAAAAAAAGAACTAAAATCTATTTATTCCACAAACTTAACCATTTCGTTGACACCAGCCTTTTTTAAATTCGCTCTACCTCCGCAGATATAACACTGAACGGCTGTGTAACCAACTCCGTCGCGTAGAACGCCTGATTAACCTCAGAGATCCCATAAAGGAGGCCTACTTCCCCAAACTGGACAGTTTGGTGGCTAGCAGAAGCTACCCAGCTCGAGTAACCAATCAAACGATCAGTAATTTGAATAGGGAAGTGGACCAGATTCGACAAGACATCGATGATATGGAGAGATGGAGGGAAAGGATATACGCCGCAATTCATTCAGGATCCGCACAATCCGTTAGTTGAACGACCTTTAGTTATTTTAAATTCCTTTTTTTCTAAAAATTACGTCATAATTTAATTTTCTTTATAGGAAAATGGACAATCGGTCACTCTAACCGAGAATGAAGGTATCGATGTTTTGGGTAATATGATTGAGTCAAGTATCCTGTCTCCAAATAGAACCGTCTACGGTGACTACCACAATATGGGACATGTTTTCCTTTCTTATATCCACGATCCGGATCATAGACACTTGGTGAGTTATACAGTCGACGTGTAATAGCATGTGATTGATAATTTTGGTTTTTTCTTAGGAAAGTTTTGGTGTGATTGGAGATTCAACTACAGCAATGAGGGATCCGGTATTCTACCGTTGGCATGCGCACATCAATGACATATTCCAAGAATTCAAATCCACAATCCCATCGTACCCAGTTGATCAGGTAAATTAATATTATACACCAAAGGAGAATGTTAGGTTGCCAAAATTATGAAACAACGAAAATAAATTCTCCTATTCACACATTTCAGCTGGACTACCAAGGTGTCTCTGTGACAAGCATCGAGATTGAAGGCCAAGGTTCCCAAAGGAACAGAATCAATACTTTCTGGCAACAGTCCGACGTCGATCTGTCAAGAGGTATAGATTTCCAACCAAGAGGACCTGTCTTCGTCAGATTCACCCACTTGCAACACCAAGAATTCAACTACCGAATTATAGTCAATAACACCGGAGGAACGAGGATGGGAACTTGCAGAATATTTATGGCTCCCAAGTTTGACGAAAGGGGAAATCCATGGAACTTCAACGACCAAAGGAATTTGTTCTTTGAATTGGATAAGTTCCCAGTGAATTGTGAGTAAACTTATTCTTGTTTTCGAAAACTTTTCATTGTCATTGAGTCATTGAGTTTAACTGGCTTATATTTCAGTGAGATCTGGCCAGAACACCATTACTAGAGCTTCTACCCAATCTTCTGTGACCATTCCATTTGAACGTACATTCAGGGACTGGGACACCAGCAGACCTCAAGGAGGAGATTCTCTTGAACAGTTCAACTTCTGTGGATGTGGATGGCCTCAGCATATGTTGATTCCTAAAGGAACACCCGAGGGATACCAATGTCAGTTATTCGTGATGATTTCCAACTACAGCAATGATCACGTAAGTAAAATATACCTATGACATTTATTGATTTGTTTGAATATTCTAGCTTCAATTCTCTTACATATTAACAGTTGTTCTGCGCACGAGCGAAATGATCAAAAAACGCAGATGATTTAGAGATTGCACAGTACTAAGACGAAATGATAATAGAGTAGTTTAAAAAATCTTTAAATGGCCTTCTCTTTCAGATTGAACAATCAACCGTTGGCACCTGCAATGATGCCTTCGTGTTCTGTGGATTGAAGGATAGACTATACCCTGACCGACGTTCCATGGGATATCCTTTCGACAGGAGACCCAGAGAGAGAGTTAATACTCTTCAACAATTCCTGACAGGGAACATGAGAGTGCAAGATGTGGTAATCCAGTTCAGCAACAGGACTGTGAGGCCCAGAAGCAACAATTGATTTTTAAATCGGCGTTGATTTGATTATGTTATTTGGAATTGACATGTACTAGTTTTAGAGGATATTGAGCTTAATAAATCATTTGAATTGATATTTTCGTTTAATTTGATGTCATCTACGATCAACAGATTGTAGTTTATAAAGAATTACATTGAGATAAGTTTAACAACGAACTAAAATAATTTAGTTTTAATTCAATCAATAGACATAACAATGAAATAGAAAATTAAGAAAATTCTCAAATATATAAAATTTCTCAAATATATAAAATAAAATAGTGAGCATACTTTTATTTGCGAAGATATTTATGTAAAACATTTTTTTCACATATAAATATGGAATTTTGCATAAATATTTGTTTTGTTTTATACCTTAATATGAGTTTTTCGATAATTTAATTTTGAGAAAAAAATCGAAAAAAAATAGTAAAACACCTTTGATATCTTTGATAGGTTATAAATGAAAAAATAATTTTTTTAAAAATAATAATTTGTATATACCTAAAGAATCTTGATTTCGAAAAAATTAAATCAAGAATTAAGGAATAAAGTTTTATATTATCGACAATAATCATCTCATACAAAATCTTATATTCATTTCATTACATTTAAAATTAATTTAAAAAAAGTCGTGAACATAAGAGCTCCATCACATATATTTTGAAAAATCACGCTTATAACAAACTGAATTGAAAAAAAAATTATTTAATAAAAAACTATAAGGCGGTATATATTAGTATACTCATGAAATTGAAAAGAGAAACAAAAAAGACATCAACATAATACATGCGATCATGTGAATTAAAATCTACGTATTAATTATAATAAAATAGTAAGAGCTAAGACACCAAGAATTTTGTCTTCCAGAATAGGAATAGGTATATCTGAATGTATACACATCAAAGCGAGGACGTTTAACCCTTTCGCTGACGCATTTTTGATTTTCAAGATAAAAATCTGAAATTAGGAAGACTTATACTCCTTCAATTTTTTTACAATTTTTTGGTGTACTCGGAAATATTCTATGTCATCCATTTAAGGGGGTGTGATATGTACGATATACTGTACATTGTGAGTAAACGGTATAGGTACCTATATATAGGCCCAGCTACAGAGATTTTTTCATGTAAAAAGTGTTAGAAGAAAACCAGCTGCGCCATTGTTTGTAAAATAGTTCCATATGATATAGTGATATGTTTTCACTCGACTTTATTATTTATAACTTTGTTATTAACAATTTTATGCAAAAAATTGTATTTTTGTTTAGTTTTTTGCTTATGAAAATGAAACTATCAGAGTAATCGTGATGGTGTTAATAGACTAATTGTAGAAAATGAAAAGACGAAGAAAATAAGAAGTAGGACGACTCGACCAGACCCTTAGTTTGAGAGGAAATCGGAAAAAACTGACCAAAATGCAGTTTTTTCAAAAATTCTTAACTCGCTTATTTTTTGAGTTGTAGCGTAGATCCTCGGGCCAGTATTAGCTATTGATATAAGCTTCCGATGCAATCCGATGCAAAGTTTTTGATCTGTGGCCATTTGATTATGTTACTATGCAATTTTCCAGCAGACCTGAATGCGACAGGTATGGTCCGATTTCAATTTACTAAAAATATTTTGAAAGTAGAATTCTCATATTTCAAAACGTTCATCTTGGTTTTTCATAAAAACGCTGAGAAATATGTTAAAAATAAAGCTGAACATGACGAAAAACGGCCGAGCGCATGAGAGTAGTTGAAGAGTGGGGGTTTACAATTATTATCTGACGTTTAGAAATTACTGGCATGTTCAAAATGCCGACGCTTTCGAATGTCATACTTCTACTTGCCTGCTGCTCTACCCCCACTCTTCAACTACTCTTACGCGCTCGACCGTTTTTCGTCATTTTCAGCTTTATATTTAACATATTTCTCAGCGTTTTTATGGAAAACCAAGATGAACGTTTTGAACTATGAGAATTCTACTTTCAAAATCTTTTTATTAAATTGAAATCGGACCATACCTGTCGCATTCAGGTGTGCTGGAAAATTGCATAGTAACATAGTCAAATGGCCACAGATCAAAAACTATGCATCGGACAATTCCTGATCTTCGCACAAATGAAGCTTATATCAATAACTAATACTGGCCGGAGGATCTACGGTACAACTCAAAAAATAACCGAGTTAAGAATTTTTGAAAAAACTGCATTTTGGCTGGTTTTTTCCGATTTTCTCTTAAACTAAGGGTCCGATCGAGTCGTCCAACCTCTCAGTTTATTCGTCTTTTCATTTCATTAGTCTGTGGACGCGATCACGATTACTGTGATAGTTTCAACTTTATAAGCAAAAAACTAAAAAAAACGCGATTTTCTGCATAAAATTGTTAATAACAAAGTTATAAATAATAAAGTCGAGTGAAAAACATATCACTATATCATGTGGAACTATTTGACAAACAATGGCGCAGCTGGTTTTCTTCTAACACTTTTTACACAAAATGCTCCCTACAAATCTCTGTAGCTAATATGACTTGTGCAATAAATTGCACATTTTGAATAAGTGGTATTGTATTTGCGATTTTTTTAAATTGAAATGCAGTTGAAAAACAACATAAGGTTACAGCTGATCATTTATTTGTGTCATATATCAAAAAAAATTTTGTTTTTTTGAAATGCATAAATGTATATTGTACTTAGTACACAACAAAATTCGTCCTAGGTGTACATTCAGGGAATTTGCATCTGGAAGAAAAAGATTTTTCATCAAAATTACCTTCCATATCATCTGAACTTCTTTCTTTTATCGTACTTTCATCATCATAATCATTGCTTACTTCTACGTCCCTATCTCCCCACCTATAATCGTCATCACTAAGCCCTTCAATATCTAGTTTCAATAATTGTTCTTCAGTTAACGGCACTTTTTTACTCATTTTTCAATTCGTACTACTATGAAATAAATCTAATATAACAAGTACTCTAAATAACATGGAGTTTTTTACCATACCTGCCGATTTCCGTTTACTCACAATGTACAATATATTGTACAGTAATATTCACTCCAATATAGAAAAAACAAACTAAATTTTCGCAAGTTCACTATGAAAGTAACAAATACACATATCGGTTATCACCAAAATAATTATTGCAGACATGTCACAGCATGTTTTAAAGTTAGAAGCGCCACCTCATTTCAACATTCTGAAACAACTGCTACAACTCAGTAACAGGTACCATTAATAAAATTTTTTTGGGTAAACTACTGAACGCTAGGTGAAGGAAACAGTTTAAAATAGTAATAAGGATGTTTACAGAATACTTTAATTTATGAGTAAAGTGAATAGAAGCATACTACAAATTCGTTAGGATTTATGTAAAGTGATGTACAATATATTGTACACCATGAGGAAAGGGTTAAGCTGTGGTCACCAGTAGAATTCCGCAAATAATTATCAAGAAATTTTAGGGAAGAAAACAATATTTCACAAGAGCATGTGGTGACTGGTAAAGTTGCCATTATATGTAATTAAAAGTTTATGAATTATTGGAAATATATATATTATTGCATATTTCCTCCAACGCCTCAATCGCACTTTGTGGCTTTTCAGATTTAAACAACACATGGCCGTGTAGTAGGGTTGCCATCACCTAAATTGCCGATGCCGGACAAAAATTTAAAAAACCCCGGACATTTCTGTGAAATTTTGTTTTTCCCCGGACACCCCGTAAAAATTTTTTTTTAATAAAATAAAACATCGTTTATATTTTAATTTTTTCATTTATTTAAACTTTCATCCGCTTATTGTTTGCCATATAAACAGAACAACAAACAACAAATAAAATTCTATTATACACAGTTTACAGTTTTCTCTTTTTTTTGTTATCATCAAATAAAAAACAACTCATGACGATAATTTTTGGTAGATCAAAAATCAAATAGTCTAGATTCTACATTGTAATAGGAAATTATAGGATAGTTCATCCAGTTCGGTTCGATAGGTTAGGTACCCAAAACTCCAAATTATTTATTAACTATAAATCAAAAGTAAATAACAAGTTTTAATTTTAACGAGATCAAGTTCTTTTTACTAATTCAACTTAACTTGGAATTTTCCAGACTTGCCAATTTTTCCCAAAATGTCTTTATTTTTCATCATGAATTTGTAAGAGTCGGAGCAACTCAAGTCTTTAAAATTAGACTTTATTTTGATCAGAGAAGAAAGCGTATGTGTATTTAGCAAGTTTCTCTCCTTCCTCCATTACTGCGATCCTAGCGAAAAAAGTCACTCTACATTTTGTGAGCTGGTATACAAAAATATTACTACGCAATTTCGAGCAGTTTAGAATATAGACGATTCGAAAAAATTCTGACACAAAATTTGTCCGGGTTTTACCCGGACATATTTTGATAACCCCGTCCGGACGACCCCCGGACACCCCCTAAACTAGGACAAACCCTGACACAAAATTTGTCCGGGTTTTACCCGGACATATTTTGATAACCCCGTCCGGACTACCCCCTAAACTAGGACAAATCCGGGGAAACCCGGACGTATGGCAACCCTACCGTGTAGGAGTAAGAGCATGTGGGTGTAATGCCTCGAAAACAATTAACACTGTTTCAAGATTAACATTTCTTAATTGAAAATAGTTTGTTGCCACTATTGCCAAGATTATTTTTTTTACCAAGATTGACATAGATCGTCTGTCTGGGGGGGGGGGTTAAACCCTAAAAACCCCCTCGCTGCGCCACAACAATAGCCTGTTATTATTAATAATAATGAAAAATAAATAAGTAAAAATACAGTAGACGCGAAAAGAATTTAAATAGATATTTATATATGTTTACCGATTTTAGCACTTCCAGCGGTACTGTTCGAACCAAATTACCTGAAATTTGAAGAAAGATTTTTTTTGAACTCTAATATGTTAATCTGAAACATTTACTGTGGTATTTTTCCTTTTAATATAGAATAAATAAACAAACAAAAATAACAATTACAATTGTCCAAAGTGTTCCGCATTCAAAATCTTATGAATAAAAGAAGTACTATCAATTTTAATGAATAGCAACTGTCTATCCAAGAAATTCCACTTTGAAAATTCCATCTGGATATTTGGTTTTATATGAAGTATTGAAAATATTCACAAGAACATGTCGATTTACATTATTACTTGTCTTGTAGAATTGGGTATCAATTTTTAAACTTTAATGGGATATGAGACAAATCCTATGAAAACTATATGATAGTGACTTAGATTTGGTAAAAAACAATTCAAAGCTTCCGTTTCGTTCTAAGGAAAAAACATGCATTTTTTTCGGTATATTTTTAAATTCAAAATTGTATATTGAACTGAAAAGGATCACAATAAATGCTCAAACTGCATATCCAGTTATTAATTGTAAATGTTAGAGCCTGTCTAGAGAACATCTTCTTATATTGCAAAAAACAAAAGACCTTCGGAGTTAACTTAAGAAATTATTCCGCAATACGTTGTTGCCTTGAAAATCCAAGATTTTTTGATTTCAGAGGTCCCCAAAGAAATAGTCGTTTGAACATGAATCAGGTTACCGAGCAGGCCATTCTAAAACACCATGCTAATTACCACTCCATTTCACCCCCTTCCCCTGATGCAAATTGGCACAAAAACAATGAGAACCATTCTCTTATGTACCAAAGTTACCTAATAGCTCAATTCCTTCAAAAGATATCGAGACTTGAATATTTTTGGACCTTTACTATACTTGTGATAGTTATATTTTTCCAACTTGCTTCTGTGAGCTAAATATAATTTTATTTTATATCCGAATGTGAAAGTAGCTTGCAGACTCATTATTTTTAACATAATTTTGTTATTAAGAATAAATTTGATCTTTATCAAGTTTCTAATGCATTGAATATGCATTGTATATTAGGCCAAGCTACAGAGATTTAGAGTGAGCATTTTGTGCAAAAAGTGTTAGAAGAAAACCAGCTCCGCCATTGTCTGTCAAATAGTTCCACATGATATAGTGATATGTTTTTCACTCGACTTTATTATTTTTATCTTTGTTATTAACAATTTTACTCGCTCTTCTTAATCAGAGTAATCGTGATGAGACTTATTGTATGAAAAGACGAAAAAAATGAGAGGTCGGACGACTCAATCAGACCCTCAGTCTAAGGGAAAATTGGAAAAAACCGGCCAAAATGCAGTTTTTTCAAAAGTTCATAACTCGGTTATTTTTTGAGTTGTAGCGTAGATCCTCCGGCCAGTATTAGCTATTGATGTGAACTTCATTTTTGCGAAGATCAGGAACTGTCCGATGCATAGTTTTTGATCTGTAGCCATTTGATTATATTACTATGCAATTTTCCAGCAGACCTGAATGCGACAGGTATGGTCCGATTTCAATTTACTAACAAGATTTTGAAAGTAGAATTCTCATAGTTCAAAACGTTCATCTTGGTTTTTCATAAAAACGCTGAGAAATATGTTAAAAATAAAGCTGAACATGACGAAAAACGGCCGAGCGCATGAGAGTAGTTGAAGAGTGGGGGTTTACAATTATTATCTGACAACGTTTAGAAATTACTGTCACGTTCAAAATGCCGACGCTCTACCCCCACTCTTCAACTACTCTTACGCGCTCGGCCGTTTTTCGTCATGTTCAGCTTTATTCTTAACCTATTTCTCAGCGTTTTTATGGAAAACCAAGATGAACGTTTTGAACTATGAGAATTCTACTTTCAAAATCTTTTTAGTAAATTGAAATCAGACCATACCTGTCGCATTCAGGTCTGCTGGAAAATTGCATAGTAACATAATCAAATGGCCACAGATCAAAAACTATGCATCGGACAGTTCCTGCTCTTCGCACAAATAAAGTTTATATTGATGAATAATACTAACCGGAGGATCTACGCTACAACTCAAGAAATAACCGAGTTATGAACTTTCGAAAAAACTGAATTTTGGACGTTTTTTTCCAATTTTCTCTCAGACTAAGGGTCTGATCGAGTCGTCCGACCTCTCGTTTTTTTCGCCTTTTCATTTTCTACAATAAGTCTATTGACATCATCACGATTACTCTGATAGTTTTTTAGCGATTTTTTGCATAAAATTGTTAATAACAAAGACATAAATAATGAAGTCGAGTGAAAAACATAACACTATATCATGTGGAACTATTTTACACACAATGGCGGAGCTGGTTTTCTTCTAACACTTTTTACATGAAAAAATCTCTGTAGCTTGGCCTATATACCTACCTACGCCAAAAATACGCCTCAGTTGTAAAAAGCTGTATCGCAGCGAGCTGCATTAGAAAAGCAGGTTTTCAAAACGTATCCAGTTTAAAAAATATATTCATCCAATTATGATTTTTGTTCCAAATCTAAAAAAACAAAAATTGCGTGTAAACGTGTAAACAATATGTATTTCCTTCTCCGGGGGTCAACCCCCAAATAAATACCATCCAAGATATCATACGAAACTACCTACAAACTAAGTTTCAACCCTATGGTCCCAAAATTGCGCCTTCTATAGTGTGAACAAGGTTTATTTCCTTTCCTGGGGGGCAACCCCCAAAGCAATTCCTACCAAAACCAATCCCATCCAATATATCATATTAAACTACCTACTCACAAACTTTCAATCATATTGCTCCAAAATTACGCCCTTTATCATGTAAGCATAATTTATATCATCCCCCAGGGGGTCAACCCCCAACCAATTCGAACCAAAATCAATCCAATCTAAGATATCTTTCGAAAATACCTACTTACAAACTTTCAACCCTATTTCTCCAAAATTGAGAGCTTTATCGTGTAAACAAGATTTATTTCCTCCCCTAGGGGGTCAACCTCCCATTCAATTCAAACCAAAACCCATCTCGTCCAAGATATCATACGAAACTACCTATTTAAAAACTTTCAACCCTATTGATTCAGAATTGCGCCCTTTATCGTGTAAACAAGATTTATTTTTTCCCCCAGGGGGTCAACCCCCCAACCAATTCGAACTAAAACCAATTATCCAAGATATCATACGGAACTACCTATTCACAAACTCTCAACCCTATTGCTTCAAAATTGCATCGTTTTTATCGTGTAAACAACGCTAAAATACATACATACATATGAACATATATATATATATATATATATATATATATATATATATATATATATATATATATATATATATATATATAATATAAACTCTTGATAATTTATTAGCAATAACAGGCTGGTTGAATCTTGAAAAAACTCGATTTAATTAAAAAATTTGACGTTCCACTATGATATTCGTAATTTGAATTTCTTTGACATTTATTGATTTAAAAAATTGAAAAAAAAACAGGGCTGCTTAGTATATATGCTATTCAGTTCAATATTAACATTCAAAATTGTTATCACCAGATGGTAGGGAAACCAAAGAAACCCTCCACCTACGCAATGTTTGAAAATAATAATAAAAGGGTACTATTTATCTAACAACAAAGAAATGAGTCATGGGAAAAACATTAAAGAAGTGGATAGAATTATCGGTATAGACGCTTATATGGAAAGCAGCCGTTGACACGTGTTTCGGACTCTTTGGTCCTCATCAGAACGGCGTAGCCAAGTATTGGATTGAAATTTTGAAGATGAAAAAAGTACAACAAACAAAATCCTTAGATACGTAGCCGGAAGATAATCACACAATTGTGGTTTATTGTCTGAACTCTCCGGTATGGGAGATTTTGGTCAGAACTTTGCCACGGAGGCGATTAATGCTATCAGCGCGAGATCTAAGAACGAGTAAAAATAAACAATAACAATGAAATTAGTTTGCTGAAAATATTAAATAGGTAGAGCAAAATTATCGGAATAGTTCGTTTATATGAAAGTAGCCGTTTTCAATGAAATTTTTTATTTTATTTAGAACCATTTCAAATCTTTTAAAAAGGGTACTTACAGTTATAACAAAGTATAAATGCCTCAGCTTAAGTTTAGGATCATTGCAATATTTTCAGCTTGCAATATTTAATTATTTATTCGAATAGTTGTTGCCTGTGATCTATTTTTAAACTCTTGATAATTATTAGCAATAACAGGCTGGTTGAATCTTGAAAAACTCGATTTTAATAAAAAATTTGACGTTCCACTATGATATTCGTAATTGAAATTTCTTTGACATTGTGTGATTATCTTCCGTATCTAAGGATTTTGTTTGTTGTACTTTTTTCATCTTCAAATTTTCAATCCAATACTTGGCTACGCCGTTCTGATGAGGACCAAAGAGTCCGAAACACGTGTCAACGGCTGCTTCCATATAAGCGTCTATACCGATAATTCTACTCCACTTCTTTAATGTTTTCCCATGACTCATTTCTTGTTGTTGAGGATAAATAGTACCCTTTTATTATTATTTTCAAACATTGCGTAGGTGAAGGGTTTCTTTGGTTTCCCTTACCATCTGGTGATAACAATTTTGAATGTTAATATTGAACTGAATAGCATATACTAAGCAGCCCTGTTTTTTTTCAATTTTTTAAATCAATAAATGTCAAAGAAATTTCAATTTACTGAAATATCATAGTGGAACGTCAAATTTTTTATTAAAATCGAGTTTTTCAAGATTCAACCAGCCTGTTTATTGCTAATAATTATCAAGAGTTTAAAAAAATAGATCACAGGCAAAACTATTCGAATAAATATATTATATATATATATATATATATAATATATATTATATATATATATATATATATATATATATATATAATATATATTATATATAAATATATTATATATATATATATATATATTTATAGTATATATATATATATATATATAATATATATAATCTCTTGATAATTATTAGCAATAACAGGCTTGTTGAATCTTAAAAAACTCGATTTTATTAAAAAGTTGACGTTTCGCCACGACATTCGTGGCTTCCACGAATGTCGTGGCGAAACGTCAAACTTTTTTAATAAAATCGAGTTTTTTAAGATTCAACAAGCCTGTTATTGCTAATAATTATCAAAGAGATTAGAAATAGTTCACAGGCAACAATAATTCGAATAAATAATTATATATATATATATATATATATATATAATATATATATATATATATATATATATATATATATATATATATATATATTATATAGATAGATATATGAAATTGAGTTTGTGGTGCCAAGTATCATAAAAAGTCATGAAACGAAAAACTATCTTAGTCCTAGGTCCAACTTTGCTAATCGCATCCATTTTAATAAGCAGGTTTTCAATGTGAAAAACTCCTAAAAACAATTAGAAATGCAAAAGCTTAATTTCTATCAGGAATCCTAAATATTACTTTAAAAAATAAAAAATCATATACAATATGGGGTACCTAAATAAATCTAATAACAATAAAATCATCAACACGTCATAACTGTTAAAATATTTAAAAAAATCGAACATTTCTGCAGTTTTTTTTCCATTTTGACATTTTGAGTTAGTCTTTCTAAAACTTTTTATTTTCGAAGTGGGAAAATCTTTAGAACAAAATGAACTTTCTAAAAAGAGTAAGACGCTACGTTCAGTTTAATTTTTCGAGGACAGTGGAAAAAAGTGTCAAACTTTTATTCTTTTTTTTCGATATTTTGGACACCGGTTCACAAAATTTAACAATAACTTTCACACACATCATCTTATCTAATAGATACCTAATATATCTCTTAGATTTTAATTGAACCGCAACATATTTTGGGTGTTTGTCCGAGGATAAACAACCACAAACTATTTTGTTTTTCGTGAATATATTGGCCCATCGGTTTCATATAAATAGGTGTAAATGAAAAATTGAATTCAGTCGTTCCTTTTCATTAAGAGTGGTATTAGACAACTTAACCGTGAAAATAATTCAGTATTAATTGATTGTAAGTACCTACTTGTCCATTTTTTACACACAAATTCACACACATATCTATCTATCTATCTATCTATATATATATATATATATATATATATATATATATATATATATATATATATATATAAAATATATATATACACAATATCTATATAACATATATATATATATATATATATATATATATATATATATTATATATATATATATTATATATTTTATATATATAATATATATATATATTATATATATTTATATATATAATAATATATATATATATATATATATATTATATATATATAATATATATTATATATATATATATATATATAATATTTATATATATATATATATATATATATATATATATATATATATATATATAAATATATATATATATATTGTCAATTTGTAACAGGCGCGGATCCAGAGGGGGGAACTGGGGGAACGTTACCCCCCAATGGCCGGTTCCCACCTAATTTTTTTGATTGGGAGCTACTCGATTAACCATTGCCCAAAATATCAGTACCTTTTTACTTTTGAATATCCAAAAGTCACCCTCCTCCCCCCCCCAACGTCGGTCTTGGATCCGCGTCTGATTTGTATTATCCATGTTAACAACCAGTCGTTTATTTATTTTGTTCAGAAGACCAAAATGTCTTCAACTTCTGGTGAGATCATACCTTCCCAAATAAGAAACGAACATTTTCTATATTTAGTTCCAAACTAAGTATGCCCGATGTACAGTATATATTTTTTAAATATTTTGTAATATTGATATGATTATTATTTTCATCATGATAAATGATCACGTAGTAACGAAGAAGAATTCCATCAATTAGATATATATATATATATATAATATATATATATATATATATATATTATATATATATATATATATATATATATATATATATATATATATATATATATATATATATATATATACATGCATTACGAAATATATCATTTCAGCAACCATGACTACCAGTGCCAAGCAAAGCATCCTACTCTTATACGATCGTCCCCAAGAGCCGGTATTTGTTCCCAAAGGAGACAAAAAATCTATTTTCAAAGTGCCCAACAATTACCTGGTAATATTCATCGCTTTACTTAATTAACTTTTTAATTTTTTCTTTCGTGTGTTGTAATTTTTTTTTCTTGTTTTTAAATATGTTATTATTCATGTTGGAAATTAATACATTTTAGTATGAATCTAATTGTAATTTTGTTATTCGTCAATTCAGGCTGATCGCTACAAACCTCTGGGTGTTACACTCGCCAGCCGCTTCGGTGAAGACGCAGGAGAGCAGATCGATGTTAAGGACATTTCCCTGCCCAGATTGGGCGACATAACCTCACTTGGACGCCACGAGAACTTTTCACTTTTCATCCCCAAGCACCGTAGATTAGCTGGAAAACTAATCGACATCTTCTTGGGTATGACCTTTTCTGCACTTCAGATCTCCTATCAATAAATCACAAAGTGAAAATCACCTCAACATATACTGAAAGTTAATGCAATTTTCACCTTATTTTCCAGGCATGAGGGATACTGATGATTTACTTGCCGTGTGTGTTTATGCTAGGGACAATGTTAACCCTTACATGTTCAACTATTGCCTCTCTGTCGCTTTGCTTCACCGTGAAGACACGAAGGACTTAGATATTCCATCGGCAATACACTCTTTTCCGGACAAATACGTCGACGCTGCAGTTTTCACTAGAGCACGCGAAGAAGCAACAATAGTACCCGATGGATCTAGAGTGAGAACTCAATATAATATTATGCTAGGCTCACTAAATATCTTTTCTTGGTATTTCTACTCATTTAGGCACCCATCGAAATTCCACGGGACTTCACTGCTTCAGATCTGGAGGAAGAACACAGAGTGGCGTACTTCAGAGAAGATCTTGGCATCAATCTTCACCATTGGCATTGGCATTTAGTTTATCCCTTCGCGGGGGCAAGGGAAGTTGTTGCTAAGAACAGAAGGGGAGAATTATTCTATTACATGCACCAACAAATTGTGGCCAGGTAAAAATATTAAATATGAAAAAAAGTATTGAATAATTTTCATAAAACGTTAGCTCATTTTCATAATAAACACCTTCTGTATCCGCTATAATAACCAACCCTGTTGATTTTGTTGTCGAGGCCATTCAGATTTTCTAAATACGTTATCCGTTCGCAGATATAACTTTGAACGACTCTGCAACCAACTCCGTCGTGTAGAACGACTGATGAACCTCAGAGATCCCATTAAGGAGGCCTATTTCCCCAAAATGGACAGTTTGGTGGCTAGCAGAAGCTATCCAGCTCGAGTTGCCAATCAAAAGATCAGTAATTTGAATAGGGAAACGGACCAGATTCGACAAGACATCGATGATATGGAGAGATGGAGGGAAAGGATATATTTAGCAATTCATTCTGGATCCGTAGAATCTGTTAGTTGAACGACTATTGAATTATATTAAAATTACGTAATAATTTAATTTTCTTTATAGGAAAATGGACAATCCATCACTCTAACTGAGAATGAAGGTATCGATGTTTTGGGTAATATGATAGAATCAAGTATCCTATCTCCAAATAGAACCGTCTACGGTGACTACCATAATATGGGGCATATTTTCCTTGCTTACATCCATGATCCTGATCACAGACACTTGGTGAGTTATGCAACATTTATAGAAATCAGGTGGGATGGATATTTTTGATATTTTAGGAAAGCTTTGGTGTGATTGGAGACGCGCCTACTGCAATGAGGGATCCAGTGTTCTACCGATGGCATGCGCACATCGACGATATATTCCAAGAATTCAAATCCACAATCCCATCGTACCCAGTGGATCAGGTAAATTAATATTATACGCCAAAGGAGTACGTTTGGTTATCAAAATTATGAAACAACAAAAATGAAATTCTCCAATTCACAAATTTCAGCTGGACTACCAAGGTGTTTCTGTGACAAGCATCGAGATTGAAGGTCCAGGTTCCCAAAGGAATAGAATCAATACTTTCTGGCAACAGTCCGACGTCGATCTATCAAGAGGTATAGATTTCCAACCAAGAGGACCTGTCTTCGTCAGATTCACCCACTTGCAACACCAAGAATTCAACTACCGAATCATAGTCAATAACACCGGAGGAACGAGGATGGGAACTTGCAGAATATTTATGGCTCCCAAGTTTGACGAAAGGGGAAATCCATGGAACTTCAACAACCAAAGGAATATGTTCATCGAATTGGATAAGTTTGCTGTGAATTGTGAGTCAACTTATTCTGTTCCTGCGTGGAAAGATTTGATTTTCCTTTCACACACTAGGTTTAAATACTAAATTTAAATTATTAATATTTCAGTGAGATCTGGTCAGAACACCATCACTAGATCTTCCACCCAATCTTCTGTAACCATTCCATTTGAACGTACATTTAGGGACTGGGATACCAGCAGACCTCAAGGAGGAGATGCTCTTGCACAGTTCAACTTCTGTGGATGTGGATGGCCTCAGCATATGTTGATTCCTAAAGGAACACCCGAAGGATACCAATGTCAGTTATTCGTGATGATTTCCAACTACAGCAATGATCACGTAAGTAAAATATACCTATGACATTTATTGATTTGTTTGAATAAGTCAGCTTCAATTCTCTAACATATTAACAGTTGTTCTGCGCACGAGCGAAATGATCAAAAAACGCAGATGATTTAGAGATGGCGCAGTCAGTACTAAAAACAAATGATATAAGGGTAGTTTCAAAAATCTTTCAATGGCATTTTCTTTCAGATTGAACAATCAACCGTTGGCACCTGCAATGATGCCTACGTGTTCTGTGGTTTGAAGGATAGACTATACCCAGACCGACGTTCTATGGGATATCCTTTCGACAGGAGACCCAGAGAAAGAGTAAATACTCTTCAACAATTCCTGACAGGGAACATGAGAGTGCAAGATGTGGTAATCCAGTTCAGCAACAGGACTGTGAGGCCCAGAAGCAACAATTGATTATTTAATTAGTTCAAACGACTAAATCATTCTTTAATTTGACATTGACATGTACTAGTTTTAGGGAGCTCAATAAAATACTTGCTTTGACTTGTTTGAAGTTCACTAAATACGAAATTTTTTACTTTGTCAATTAATGCGTCTCCTGTTGAGGAAGAAAAAATTTCAACACCAGAGAGGATTATGGAAGGAAACGACTATGTAAAAGATAAGTTCAAAATCGAACTAAAATAATTCGCTTTATTATTGAAACCAAATCACAGCGCAAAAACAGTTAATATATTTAACAAAAATTAATTAAAATAAAAAATATATTTATAAAAATCACAGATTACCCGATATACGGGGCAAGTATATTTATATACCAACACATTTGTGCAAAATTAATTGAAAAAATAATTACATATAAATGTGAGCAATTTCTTCTTCTTGAAGAATAATGTGATTTATTTTGTTCTATACTTATAAATAAGATTTGTGAAAATTTTATTATACAAACTAAATCGAGAAAAGGTGAATTCAACTTTGAGATCCCCAATAAAGAGGTTATAAGAAAATTGTTAATTATTTGTATACACAATAATATAAATGAGTAGGTACTATACAAAAATTGTCTGAAATTTTGTATAAATCAATTTGTGGAATATACCTAAAGGTCTTCATTCATTCACGATGAGTTTTTTCAGTCTGCCCTTAGAAAATCAATTGAAGTTATTGTTATTGATCAAAAATCAAATGTGATATTTTTAAAATTGATGAATTTATCTTCAGCTTGACTTATTAATTTTTTTTTTACTGAGTATTCGTGACTTATTAGATGGTATATCATCTATGAATATTTATCGAATGACCGTGATTTTTTCCAATTTAAAAAAACCTTTCCAATGATGCAAACATATTAAAATAATTTATTATTTATTTTTTCTATTTAGGCCAATTTTTATGAAAATACAGTTCCAGTTTATCAACTACTAAAATTGGATTATACTATTTGAATGCGACATTCAATTCTTCAAAATCAATTCTCAGCGAAAATCGCAGATGCAGGTAAGTATATTTTCGAAGAATAGAAATATATGGAACTCCCAATAAAATACTAAACTTGGAAGCTTCAATCACGATGCAAACCACACTGAAAAATTCGAAAAAATTCGCAAATTATGGAAGTGAAAATATTATATAACTTGAACAGGTTTATTTTAATTTGGTAATTGAAAATTACGTCTATAAGGAAAACATAATAAGCGATACGCCCCCTACCGGTGTCGAATATTACTAGAGCATGGGAGATAGATTGCTTTGTTTACGTCTGTTTACGTGTATTTTATATGAGAAGTTGTTGAGTTTTAATTGTATTTTGGATCGTTTACAAACGTTCAGAAGAGATGAATCACTATTGTTGTGTATTCTATTGTTCATATTGGGCAAAAAAAACCGAATATAGCTTACATACCGTTCCGAAAGCTGGACAATTCAAAGTTGCATTCCAAACAAAGTTGGGAAACAAGGAAATGATGGATAGAAGAAAAGTGTGGATTCATAACTTGAAGATTGAAAAAAAATGTCTGAACATAAGAGAGTTGTTCTTTACAGTTTACTGAGAATAATTATTTTCCCTTCAGTAAGTTTGTGGATTTTTCCATATAGAATTATACCAACTAATGATGTGCAATTTTCAGCTAACCGAAAACATAGAGTTTTTGAAGTCTAATGCTATTCCAACGAAAAATGTTCCACTTTTATCGGAATCTGAACCTGGGCCATCATCCAGAGATTCTAGATTATTGTATTTTCTTTCATGTAACAACCAGAGATACTATTAAAATAATAATAACAAATGATGTTTATTTGCACAACCAAAATAACAGTTTATCATAACATCAAGAATATGAAATGAATCTGGACTCTATAGCTAGGTAAAAACTGAAATATTCAATTATATAATCAGGAAAACAGAGATTCTATCAAAAAAACCAGACTCTCAGAAGTCCACCGTACTTTGAGGATAGCTCTTATACGTCAGGAAAATTCAAAAAATATAATAACTTATTACGTTCAAACCATTCAAGCAGAGTATTCATATTAATTCTTCTTTTATTTCATGTTGTTTCTTTCAGTTTAGCTGGTAAGTACTTAGGTTTGTCCATTATACTCAAAAATTCTTCAGTTCGTAATGAAAGTAGACATGTCGGAGATGTTTTCTTGAAACTTTTGAAAGTTTTTTTATTATTTAAATAAATAGGTGTTCTTACAGCCTTTTCATGAGGTATACATAGTTCCTTCAAACAATTAATTTATTCGTCCTCTACTTTATTTTATTATTGATTTTCATGTTCAATGATAAAAACTCAGTATAAATTTCAACTTGATGTAGGTAGGTTATCTACTGTTGAACAGAGATAAAATTGTCCTCAATCCAAACACAATATATCACAGGAAAATTCAAAGTCCAAAAAAAATACCAATTACCACGATAAACGTTCAAAAACTCAAAACGAAATGAACGTAAATACCATTACAACCAATGTAAACAAACAGCTAATCTCCCATGCTCTAGTACCGATATTAGCCGTTCCGGCGCTACGATCTTAATTTCGGACGCCTATCCTTAAAGAATAATGTTTACTCTCTGGTAGAGGCACAGAGCGCTACAGTATCTACTGGTAGGGTACACAGAGTCGCTCAGTATCTACTCTTTGGTAGGGCACACAGAATTCGTTCATTCTGTCTAGGTACCACAGATTCTTGCAGTTACTTTCAAATAGCGCTGAAGATACCCATGAACTAGTGAAGATGATCCTGAATGAAAATGAATCACAAATCATAATAATAGAAATTCCTTTTTTCGGACATTCTGTTATCTGTTAATGACATCATCAAAATTCAAATTTCGTATTCACAGGAATGGTTCAAAATAACAGAAATGCAGTGCACAATCAGGAAAGCTTGAAGAAATAAAATGATTCTTTATGATTATTAAATCAGCAAGTTCTTCCATATAAAATGACGTTATCTATTATCAAATAGTTATTTATGTACCAAGTGCGTTGTATAAATCCTAACGCCCGATGGGCGTTAGGATCTAGTAACGCAACACGTGGTGCATACAAGATTTTATTTTCCACGAAAAAATTATTTTGTTATAATGAAAAATCGATTTTAAAATCGGTTCATTGCTCCTATACTTTCCATTTTCCTTCTCATAGTAGGCATTGTTGATATTTTGACGTTTGTGAATATTTTTGCCATCATATTTAGTGAATGTCATTGCTGCTTTCTTTGTGTAGTATTATAGAAATAATTGAAATGAAAATGAATTTACCCAAGAATATCATAGAAAATGCAGCCAAAGCTGCGAATAATTCAGTTGTCGTATACGACAAGAATTATGAAGGATTTAATCAATGGAAGTTGCTTCATTTCTCCTCGTACAATTAGCGGTCGTTATGATCCATTATGCCCGCTCATAACGCCCTAGGGTATAATGAGTGTATTTATAGCAACCGTATCTAAGGTAAAATCAACAAATAATATTCAAGTGAAAAATAAAATACTATAAACGCCATCTTTCCTATTTAACTCACATAATTTCGAATTGTTGCCGTAAATAGACGCTCTACCAACTCCAGTAGCTCACAAACTGGAAAATGCATCATCATCTACGCCTATAGTTCTCCACTCCTTCGTCCTATGCTACCTTAAAACTAGTTTAACAAATCGACTCCTTCAACATTACCTCTGCTCACTCGACTTCAACATTTTCATCAACTTACTGAACACCCTACTGGGCGGAGGTGTCGGCTCCACCAACCCGCACCGCCCTTTGTTCTTATCCCACACCCTACGGACCTCCTCCACCAGTCTGCTTTTGTACCGAAACGCAGTCGTATCCACGGTTGAAGCAGACTTTACACAGTCATCGCCGCCGAACTCGCACACCCTGTAGTGGTGCAAGATAGCTGCGTCTGGCGGCGAGTTAGTGGTGCCGTGACCAGGGAGAAACTCCCAGATGAAGTGGTTACCTGCCTCCAACACTAGGTCAGGCCGGCAGATGTACTTGGAGCGCTGCTTGTGCGGGTGGAGTTTGCTACGCCTGCGCGTCTTCCTCAGCGTGACCAGATTTGGTGAGAGGGGGTCGTTCGCGTCGTAGACTGCCTCGTCGTCGTTCCACTGCAGATAGAAGAAGGCATTCTGGAAGGAGTAGGAACCGGTTGTACGAGCACTCATACGGCGATTCAAGTACCTGAAAGAAATAAAATCTGAATTTTTGGCACCGATTATCTATTTCATTTTGCTGAATGTGGCTCATAATCTTCTCCAAAAATTAGGACTACCACTCGGAAAACTTTTTATGTAATAATAATTATCTGTGTTTTTAATGATCTACCTTGTTAGGTTCCATATTTTGGCAGGGTTACAGAATGATTTATGATACAAAAACTGTACAAATTTCCTCAGTTCTTGTACTTAATTGAGGCTCCAGAATTTCATCAAGCAAATTCAAATTAAATTTAGTTCGAACAAGTTTTACTTCGAAAATGGGTACAACCTACTCGATCAACTGTGGCAGAGTGTCGTTGTTCCTCGGTATGATAAACTCATCCAGATCTATCAGCAGAAGATGTGAATACTTGTACATGGATCTGTACAGACAGTCGTTCAAGGCAGCAAACAGTCCCTCGGTACGAATCTCCTTTTGCGATATCATGTCAAGCTGCCAGGGTAACAGCGTGACCAGACCTTGAGCGATGTAGTTCCTGAGTAGGCAGTCGACTTGGGGGCCGATGGTATGATTGTAGAAAGTGAAATGATCTATGCCCAAGATCCTGTTGAGTTCGATGAATTCCAACAATTGCAAAGCCTGAAAGGGATAATCAAACTTAATGTGATGCCAACTTCAGTGGTTGGTTTATATTTGTGTATGCTTACCCTATTGTAATCAAAATGAAAGGGTTTGACACAGACGGCAAATTTTTTCAAAGGTTTTGTCTCGTTGTAGTTGTCCGTTACTTCGAGGAGATTCGTTGGTACCGTATTTTTCTTCGTTACAACGGAAACGTAATTTGGAGCAGTCTGATTCTGGAGAAGGGGACACATGATGAAGCAAGCGCTGTACTTCAAGTTCCAATTTTCCCTGATTACCTGCGAAATGAAAACAGTGTAAAAAAGTTCTGCTTGATTAAACTCAAATACAGATGACGCGATTCTTACCCTGATTTTAGCAGCGACCAGTTTGGAGGTGTAATTTGTCGCATTATAGTGCGTAATTCTGTACCACAATTTACAGAAAACTTTATCAGGCCCCCTTGTTTTCGTAGCTCCAATTATTCTGACCGACCTCTGCAGCTTTCTTCTATCGTAGAATGCGGAAAAGACGAAAAATTTATACCTGAAATAAAGATGCTGGATGAGAATTATCATTAATACTAAGTATTTATCAATACCACCTTGTAAAATGATGAAGATAACTTAACATTACCCAACCAAACATTAACTAAATTTACCTAACCTAACTTAAACATTGATAGCAATCTGGTTTTTTTCATTCAAAAAAACCATCAAGTAAAATGAAGATTTGCCGGAAAAGGATAGTTGCTTATCAGTAAGAAATTGAAATTGAGGTTCTCCAGGTATGAATAATAAAAAATGTCCTAAGAAGTAATATATTGCTTACCTAGTACCATTCACGCTTTGCCATGACCCTCTTGATGCTGGCAAATTAGTTGGATATAAAGATAAGTTATCCAAACTGTCTTTGGAAGACTGTGGTTCAGAATACTCGACAAGCGGCATGGGTATGTGATTTTTTCCTAGTAAAAAGGCCCCGATGCTGTTGTCAAGGTTGCCTAGTTCGGCCCCTAGACGAATTGATATGTAGTCATCATTCTGGAAAAAGAATTCCGTTTATATCTTCATAGTTTAAACTAATTTGGCTTAATAATAGAATTAATAGCATTGCTTTTTATTTTAGATAAAGCATTAGAAGAAGCTTTGAATAGTACACATTACACTAAAACCTTGCTAGGCTTCTGTTAATTCCGAGCTTCCTGAAAGCGATTAAACCACAAAGACTGCCAATTAGTATTCTCCACTGTTCTGCAATCCTCTTTTAGATCCACAAAGCTAATGAGCCACTGAACAGTAAAAGATTACATCTTCTATGTATTTCATCGATAACCAAAGGGAAATCACAGAATGTAAGAGATAGTTATGAATTGTCAATTTTAGAATCTGATCATTCTTTTCCATCTACTTAGTTCAATTTATCTAGTTAATATATCCTTGAAATCATCTATTATGAAAGAAGACGTGAAGAACCGATTGCAGATTGTAATTCGAGTGATGAAGAGAATATTTCACTTCTGTTATATACCTTTCATTTTATATTTGGGTTGGCGACTTGGACCTGATGGAACATCGAAGCCTTTCGAGTTGGGGCAGTTGATTTGGAGTTGAATTTCACGTTTTTTCAATTACTACACCTCTAATTGAACAAAAAAGAAGGTGAAATAATATTGTTTTTTAGAACTATGTGCATGGAGTTTTTGTTTAAGGAGCGAATAAAACATAAATGTTGATACTTTTGTTTTCAATTACAACTTTAGAAGAAAGTGAATTAGGAGATTAGTTAAAACTGTTTTCAGTTTGATCATTAAAAAATGAACACAGAAAAACCACAAATATTAAAGGAAGTATTTCATTATATTTATATCATGTTTGTTTGGGTTTTTATAGATAATTGCTAATAGAACCACATGAAGTTAGTTACGGGGAATTTATGGCAATTACAGGGCGGTCCCAGTTTATATCCAAGGTAAATAATCAACGGCATCCATCCAATGTTGAAAATAAAGTTTATCAAGGGCTGAATTAACTCTATGCATTCTTTGAGCTTCTTAACAACACGGTTGGCCATTTCACTTTAATATTGATATTTGTTGGGGCGTTTCATATTGAATGCTGTTGAGTTGAAAATAATTGTCACTTTGATGTTTGTTACGATCTGTATAGGTCATCGTCATAGAGATAGTTCACGTCGATTCTATGATGTAAGATGTTAAAAGGAATCCCGGTTAATAACTTATTATTTTCAATATTAAGTTTTCAAAATTAATATCGCAGATTAAAAGACGATTTATTTTTTAATATAGACATTACGAATTATAACTTCTTCATAAAAATAGAATAATAAAATAAATAAAAATTTAAAAAAACTTTTTCAAAAAAAAACGTACCTAAGCTATAAAAAATAACCAATTCAAACTTAACTTTTTTTTTCGTAATTAATTTCATATCTTACCGGAAGTGAATCCTCGTATTCGTTTATTTCTTGCTGCCGTGAATGGTACACTAAAGAACCGTGTCGCACCAAAACACCAGCCCCCTTACCCCGCTCGTCTATCAGGAAAATTTCGGAGAAAACTATTATACCGAAAACGGCAAAAAATATAACAACGATAAAGAAGCTCATCTGCGCCCTCTGTCGGCTTCTGAAGTTGACGTATTTCTTTTTACCTCCGCTACTGGAGCCCATGGTGGAAAGTGCTGTAACAAAAAATACTTTATTAACTATATGTTACTAATTAATTCATTGATATATTCATTTCTCATATTTGGAACAAATAATAATCGATATATATATATATATATATATATATATATATATATATATATATATATATATATATATATATATATATATATATATATATATATATATATATATATATATATATTATATATATATATATATATATATATATATATATATATATATATATATTATATATATATATATATATATATATATATATATATATATATATATTGTATATATGTCACCGGAAGATAATAAGATCCGCAAGTTTATAAATATCCTAGGAAATTTATAAACCTTCGTATGATTCTAAACGATAGATGAATTATATTATTTTACGCCCACATTTTCGCAAATTTATCAATTTACGACATCTCGTGGTAAATTTATGAACTAACGGATATCCAGTTGTAAGATTCTAAGAGGTTCGACCAATCACAGAAAAGCTTTTAATTTTACGCTTCTCTTTGAAATACGGCAAATAACACACTGCTCTCTGATTGGTCGATGTTGACAGTCTATCATTTTAATGACACATTTGTCAATTTTTTCCTCAGTCCATTCCGACTTTAGTAGCTCTGTGGTAAATTTCATTTTTTTTCTTTGGAAACCAAGACCTTTAAAAATGCTGATATATTTGAGTTAAGAAATACTATGATATCGAAATTTGGGTTGGAGTTTGGTGATACTTGGGAGCTTCCTACACTCCAGCCTAATCTCTGTTACTTCAATACAGGGTGGTAAAAATACAGTTATTTCGTTGGCTCAAGAAAGTGACTGCAAGTTGATTATTTCAAATGGAATACCCTGTATATTATGAAAAATTCGGAAAGCTGCTGGAATTTACTTTTAATCTATGTATATCATACCTTTACCTAACAAGTCAAGTTTCGGACTTATGAGCATTTATTTGTGTAAATGTTCCTTGAACATACACACACACACACACACACACACATATATATATATATATATATATATATATATATATATATATATATATATATATATATATATATATATATATATATATATATATATATATATATATATAGGGGAGAGTAGGGTAAAGTGGAATAGTGGGGTAAAGTGAAATTATGTTATTACATTCCATTACGTGGCTCCACCCGTTGGTGAAGTTGCTTAGAATGACACATTTGATGTTTTATATCTGCGGTTTATGTTCGATGACAAGTTAAACGTCGTTGCTAAATTTTATCTAAAAAAGTGTTGTTTTTTGTGGTTCACCTGTAATATTGAGAGGTAAGTATGTAACGTATAACATTGGTTTGTTTGATGTAATCGAAATTTTGATTCTGAGAATAGATGGTGTTATAATATATCTACAAAATAGTGCGCGCGCATAGGTGAAAGGTTATGTTTCAAAATATTTAGCCGGTAATTTCATATGGGTAGAATGTTGGGGCAAAGTGAAATGACAACAAAGTGAAATATTTCACTTTGCCGCAATCCTTTATTTTGGCAGACAGATACCTATCTATAATGTGGTTTGATGTTACAGGTTGGCAATGCGCGTATATAAAAACGAAAAACCGATCAGCAGAAGCCATGAAAGATGCTGTGATAGCGGTGAGACTGGGCTTGCTCAGTCATAACAAATCTGCCAGACAATATGGAATTCCAGTAGATGCTAGTTTTTGTTATTAGTTAAATGTCGAGAATAAACACAAGATTAATACAATGGGAGTTTTGTTTCATTTATTGTTACAGTAATATCACTTTGCCCCGTTTATGATTTCACTTTGCCCCATTTGATGGGGTAAACTGAAATGATGCCACATTCTCAAAATAAGCTGAATAGTTTCTGATAGCAATGGTTTATTTTTTTGGGATTCATTCAGTATGTGTCCACATGAACTAGTAATACTATACTATGACTATCTTTAACTAAAATCAAAATATCTGGGAGATACGAATTTTTATTTGTTAGCTATTTTACTTTACCCTACTCTCCCCTATATATATATATATATATATATATATATATATATATATATATATATATATATATATATATATAATATATATATATATATAATATATATATTATTATATAATATAATATGGTATATATATATACATAATATAATATATATATATATATATAAGTAGAGCAGAATTATCGGTATAGCCCGCTTTTTATGGAAGCAGCCGTTGACACGTGTTTCGGACTCTTTGGTCCTCATCAGAACGGCGTAGCCAAGCATTAGATTGATAACTTGGTAGATGAAAATAGCACAACAACGAAATCCCCTGCTACGGAAGACAATCACACATTTGTGGCTTATTGTTTGAACTCTCCGGTTTGGGAGATTTGGTCAAACTTTGCACGGAGGCGATTTAATGCATCCGCGAGATCTCAGACCGAGTAAATAAACAAACAAAGAAATT
>JARQZK010005185.1:122500-206440 GCA_030704885.1 Cynegetis impunctata
TTCGGATAATATAGAAGGACCGCAATTTGCGGAAACGAAACATGTGCGTGTCGGGGCGCACGACAGAAGTGATAACTTATACTAATCCAAGTTGAAATAATTAATATTGAAATGTGGGGCTAAGAGCTCTTACGAGATTGTAAATAAAAAAATGAAGGACACCCTACTGCGTAGCACTAGGAATGATAAAACCCCTCGGCGCATGTGCATGTCGTCAATATTTTTTGAATGTACCTATTATATAAATTAAATAACAATGAAGGTCGATTTTACGAATGAAATGAAGGAAAATTGCAATAAATGTATTAATAAGTCGATATTACGAATAAAACCCGTGAAAATTTTGCGAAAAAATTCATTGTTTGACTGTTGAATTTGAATATCCTATCCCGGCTCATTTTGCTGCAAATTATGAATCAAATTGATAAGATATCTCTATGGATGGGAAGCAGACACAGACGCAGAATCAAGCTTAAGCTATCAACGTCGCTTGCTTACCGTGGCATACAGAGCACTTCGAGGTTTTGTAGGACTTCGTACATATCGACCTTGGCGCATGCGCATGTCGTAATGCCTATCTAAAAAACGCTATAATTTTTTATTATTGGTTGGGAAAAATTGGGAATTCAAATTACCTACTGAAATCATATGTGTTTTATCGATATCCGTTGGAATTTTTAAAATCGGGCCAGTTACCAACTTTTTGTCGTGAGACTATAATCCCTTTATCTTCGCCTCGGGGTAAAAATGAAAAAAGCCAGGAGTCACCTCTGGGATTCGAACCCAGTAATACGGCAACCAGGCTCAGTACTTGACCACTCGGCCGTCAACGCAATGTAAAGAATAGACGCAAGAGTGTATATAACGAGAGGATAACGTATCGCCACTCTATATAATTGAATATAAACCTACAATACTTAGTCATTATTTTATGGAATAAATTTGTAAAGCTTTATCTTTTCTTTATGCCATATCTGATTCCTATCGTAATCTGTTTTTTTATACATATAACTTATACAAAATTATTTCGATGTTTCACATCTGACGTTTTCGAGTTGCTTGTACATGAATTAATGAGTACATATAATGCATTATGCATTGGCTATTGACGTGGCGGAGTGGGATCAGAAAGAGAAGGGATGAGAGAACGGAAAGAAAGAGGGAGAAAGAGAAAGGTATACAATATTCGCTTGTGTTAACTAAAAGCGTGACTTTCGTCAGTCTATTTTCGTCAGTCTACTTCCGTCACACATTTAGTCTTGCATATTTTTCAGTTTGCTCACGCAGCGAAATCCCTTTCTCCTCCAAGCCTGCCGTAAGGAACTTCGTTCCAACAAGGAAAATTCTTCAATAATTCGAAATTATCAAACAATCTTCCAAGGGAGACGGTTATTTGTATTCCGCGACGCAAAATCTGCATTCACAATGCAACAGTGAATTATAGGAAATGTCAAGTCACCCCGACTCAAAATCTGCATACAGCCGTTTCGATCTTATTAGAAGTCTTCAGTGCAGCTTACTTGACTTGGAGTGAATTGACATATTTCTCATCGCTCCACAATACAACTCGCGGCCGAACTTCTATATGGATTACAACCCGTAACGCCATCTGCCAAAGATGTTACGAACCAACAAAATACTATTTAGATCGAAAGTGCAGAATTCCGTCGCGGAAACAAATACTTCGATGCATTTATGTCAAATGAATATCCCTAATCTGGTAGACCCACCTCGGTTAGTTTTAATAGCTGTTCTTCAGTTAACGGCACTTTTTACTCATTTTTCAATTCGTACCAACACTGAAATAAATCTAATATAACAAAAACCCTAGATAACGTGGAGTTTTTTACCATACCTGTCGATTTCCGTTCACTCACAATGTACAATATATTGTACAATAATATTTACTCCAATATAGAAAAAATAAACTGAATTTTCAATCAAGTTCACTATGAAAGTAAGAAACACACGTATCGGTTATTACCAAGATATGTTTTAAAGTTTGAAGCGCCACCTCATTTCAACGTTTTGAAACAACCGCTACAACTCAGTAACAGGAACCATTAATAAATTTTTTTTAGGTAAACTATTCAACGCTAGATGAAGGAAACAGTTTGAAATAGTAATAAGGATGTACACAGACTAATATACTTGGTGGGTAAAGTGGATAGAAGCATACTACCAATTCGTTAGGATTTACGTAAAGTGATGTACAATATATTGTACACCGTAAGCGAAAGGGTGTTTTAATTTCTAATAACGCAAATGAAAGACAGAAACTGCTCGATAGCAGGGCCGGATTAACCCTGCTCGGGCCCCTAGGCAACAACCCTGTCCGGGCCCCAGGACTTTTCAAGTTGGTAAAGGGATGTAAGTAACAACCACAATTCCATTTCTCTTCCGGCTATCTCTGAGAATGACATAATCAAGGCTTCTAGGAAACTCAAAAATAAATTTACTTCTGGTGTGGACCATATACCTAGTTTTTTGGTTAAGGACTGCATCCATTCTTTTGCCGAACCATTGTCTATAATTTTTAATATTATTTTGAAGAATATGCATATTCCGAAGATTTGGAAAATTACTAGAATTGGTCCAGTTTTGAAATCTGGCGACCCTGCCCTAATAACTAACTATAGACCAATAGCTGTTTTATGCAATTTTGCTAAAATCCTTGAAATTATTCTATATGACTCTATTTATTGTTCAGTTCGTACACTTATTTCACCACATCAGCATGGTTTTATGAAGAATCGCTCAACTGTTACTATTTTGGCATGTATTACTCAGTCTCTGTCTGAATCATTGAATGACCGTGGTCAGATGGATGTTATTTACACAGATATTCAGAAGGCCTTTGATCAGATCGATCATAGCATATTGATGTCTAAACTTCAGTCCATTGGCTTTTTGTCCCAGTTATTATTATTGATGCAATCATATTTTTCAGATCGTTATCAATATGTTGAACATGGAGGTTGTGAATCTGCACTCTATCGTGCCTCATCCGATGTGCCACAGGGGTCCAATTTGGGACCCTTATTGTTTCTTATATACATTAACGATCTGTCTCTACAACTTGACTGTATGCATCTGCTCTTTGCTGATGATTTGAAAATATTCGCTGTTATTAATGATCGTCATGATTGTGCTAGATTACAAGTATCTTTGGATACGGTCAATTTATGGTGTTCCAACAACGGACTAAAACTTAATGTCAGTAAATGTAAAGTTCTGTCGTTTTCTCGTAGATTGACTCCGATTCATCACGGCTATACATAGGATGGTCAGATTCTAGATAGATGCGTTGAGTTCAAGGATCTAGGGGTTGTTTTTGACTATAAGCTGTCCTTTTCAGAGCACATAAGTCGTATCACGGCATCTGCAACTGGAACGCTGGGCTATTTTGCCAGAAACTGGAACAACTTTGTTAACCTCGGCACGATGAAAACATTATACTATTCTTTTATTCGTAGTAAGCTAGAATATGCCTCTGTAATCTGGTCTCCTCTGTACAATAATTCTGTGGTAGACTTGGAGGCTGTTCAGAGAAAGTGTTTGAAATATATGTATTTCAGATGTTATGGGCAATACCCTCCGAGAGGCTTCGATCACTCTGTCCTAACCGTAAGTCTTGGAATTGATATGTTACAGGTGAGACGTGAGTGTTTTGCTCTAACGTTGCTGTACAAAATTCTGCACAATAAAATTGACTGACCATTTCTTCTTAGTAAGATAAAAATCCGCGTACCAAGGCCTGCTCTGAGACGGAGTAATACCTTTTATGTTCATCACAGCAGATTAAATGTTATGTCACGTTCTCCTATCAATTTTATGTGTAATGTTTATGATAGGTGTTGTAATCGATGTGATATATATTTTGATGCGCTATCAGTGATTTTGACATGCCATTTAGAACAGCGAACGAATCATGATGTTTTTTTAAATTTTTTTAAAATTCATTTCTGTGTGCATGGGATTATGAATTATATATTATTTGCTTATGGTTTTGATAGAATTCTAGTAATTCTCTTATATGTTAGCATGAGTCTATTATGCATATATTTGTATTTATGTTTCTATTATCATTATTATTTTTCTCTGTAATTGGGTGTAAACCTGTTGGGAATAAATTCATTTATTATTAGTAAGTAACTTCCAGATGATCGACTCCAGATATATCCAGATATCAAAGTCTTATGTGATATTGCAACAACATGGTTACTTTGACTTGATGCTGCAGCATCACCTTACCTGACTCGTTAGCTTTATTGAAATGGTCTTAATGAATAGGTTATAGATAAGTGATGATCCAGGTTGCATGATGGGTTAGAAAAGAGAAATGGGACGGGACGCGGTTATTTTAAATTTGATCTTGTTGAACGCAATAAAATACAATAAATTAAAGAAAACAGTTTTGTGAAGTACAAATTGGAAAAAGTCAACTTCCAAGATTGGTTTATTGGTTTTGTAAAGTACAGTAAGTTTGAATATTAACTTTACTAACTTTTTTAGAAACAAAATCGTTTAGAACATCTTGGAAGTCTACCCTTTCTAATAAATCATTTTCAATGGCCATTATCGAGATTGAATTCAAACGGTTCTGAGGCATTGTTGAACGAAGACAGTTTATTAGTTCTACTACTAGATACTAGATGGTTCTGTATATATGAAGTATTTCATCAATTGACAACATGCGTCGAAAGAAAGCAATAATATTGTTGAGGAATTTCATACAAATTTTCAAATAAAATTTTCTTCCGATGAAATTTTTTTTCTTGGTGCATGCACGGGCCCCTCGTCGATGCGGGGCCCCTAGGCATTTGCCTACTCTGCCTAATGGTTAATCCGGCTCTGCTCGATAGGGACTTTCGCGAGAAGTTGTGGTTCCCAACTTACCGTCGTTCATAACTCCGTAGTAGAAAAACTTGTCTTGGATATCTCCATATCCCGTGTAGACGTTGTTGCTTGGCCTTCGGATTTTAACCACGTCGTCCGATTTCCTCAGCATAGTCTCCCTCTCGTAGTGGTACTGCTGCATGAACATCTCGGTGTGCGCCAGGAGAATCCTGCGTATCCTCATGTGCATCATCCTCTGCTTCTGCTTCCAGGTCATCTGTTTCTCGGACTTGATGTTCAAGGCCACGAACCAAGAGTTGTTGAAGAAATAGTTGTACTGTAGCGGGAGATCCGTGGAAAAATTATGTTTATAAGTGAAAGAGAAGATTCAGTCATCTTCATTTTAGTTTTTAAAGTGAAACTTTTATTCTATCGCCCCAAAAGTTTTCGTTCATCTATCGCGTCTCGCATTACAACCGCAAGGCGCATGACAGAGCAGCCAAGGCCAATATGGCGGCGCTCAATCAGCTGATCGTGTTTATATTCTCAATTATTCGTTCAAGTGTTCCGCGGTATTTCTGTGTTTTGATCTGTATATTAATGTAAATGTTTTTTTTTATTATTCACTTTATCGTGATGGATAACGATATAGCTACTGAGTTAAATAAACCGGTCGTTATTGATAGAATAATTGAAGTTGACAACGATTCAATGATTTAAATGAATATTGCTCTTAGTTTTTAATATGCGTCTATCATCTAAATGATTGTATTGATTATGTATTCCGTACTCTGATACGTAAATTGAAATTAAATTTTATAATTGAATATTTTGTCTACTATCGATTTCCCATTATCATTCCCATTTTTCAATAAAAAAAGTTAAGATTAAAAACGCAATTTTATGCCCTAAATCAAATAGTTTTCTAAAAATTTTTAGTTAAATGCCTACAAACCGAAAAAAATTTCACTTGCATCGTGGTTGATCCATACAAGGTATCCTTTCAAAGAAAATATAATTTATAATTATAACTGAAACTAATGCACGTAGGTACATAAGCAGCCAATTATTGGAGATTATATGTCCCAAACCCGAGTTAATAGTTATTGATCTGATAAATATACGGCTTCAGTTCGAATGATATTGATCATGTAGAAGGAATAAATGTGGTTGTACGGTTTGTTTGGAATGAATAAGCTATTACATATGAACATGAATACTAGATCTTCATTAGATCGTAATTTTAGCACGATATCCTGACTTTTACGATTAAATCATTTAATTTATATTATGACAGAAACAAATGAACAAACTCTGTCACAGATGACACCCGCCTACTTGAAATATGTAACAAACAGGCAAAAAGTAATGTAGTAAAATATTATTTTCGCTATTAAAGACTTACACAAACAAACAAAGCAATCCAACATATGAAAAATTGTTAGAAAGGGAAAAAAATCCGTTCCAACCAAACCACAGCCAACTATGATCCCTATTTGAAAAATACATCTTGAGGCCATAACTCGAAATTCCAATTTTTTTTTCAAACTTTCTCGACGCCACTGGATTATACAGAAAAAAGTGCCTTGTGAATGTAAAATTTATCATCTCGTAACTTCACAAACATCCACGATATTAACACTTGTCTAAAAGTCGAAAAATTGAACTTTTGTTTATAACTCGAACACAAAAGACGTTTAGTTTTCGCCAGTGAATTTGTCTCGAAAAAAGTATCAATAATGCGTCCTCCTTTTTTTGAATCTTCTATAGTTACCGAGATAACCCATACAAACATAGAAATTTGCCCACCCTGTACTAGTAAATAAGCCATTTTAAAAAATCATAAGTTTCTCAAAAATTTAAGTGAATCCGTAAAATATGGCTTCGTTTTTCTTACACGTGCAGTGAAAATCTCGTCCTGTACGTTTTCGAAGATGACGTCTTTTTCGGCGAAGGATGCGTTATCTAGCAAATCCAACAGCTTACAACCGCTGACCATCAGACTGTTGTTGACCAATTCTTCGTTAATCTTCTCGAAATGAAGGCAAAACGTCTTGGTCATTTGTACTATAGTGGTAACTTCCGAGGGCATTGCCTGTAATTGAAATACTGGTTAAACAATTCGTTTTTAACGCTCCACTGTCGCTAGTTTCGTCAACAAGTTCAATCTTTAATTCCCGAAGATGTAAACTTGTCTGAAGGAACTCGCACGTGAAAATTCAGTAGTAGTAGTACTCTTACGTAGTCTCGTGCTATGACAGCGGCGTAGAGTTGATCGGGAGCATGAGTGAATTTCCACAAAAACTGTTCGTACATGTCCAGAAGAATTCCACCATACATACAGCTTCTGTAGGTGTCGTATCGATGATTGTAGGCGTACCGCCAAATTGTTGACATAACAACACTTCGCTGGAAGATAAAGTAATATTGAATATAATTCAATACGCGAAAATAAGTGAAAACGGTTCATTTGAATATGATTTGTTTCCTGCGCAATCACCAAATTTCAAACGAATAAAAATTATTTATTTGAATACACATAGAGTGACATAGACATAGAGTAAAGTAAAAATAGAGTAATGAAAACATAGAGTTATGTGAACATAGAATGATAAATCAGTGTATAACTACCTTCAGATACAAACATGAGGAAATTTATTTTATCTTCAGATATAAAAATTTACAGGAGAATTAAACATATTTAACAGGGGTGAAGAGTTCAAATCAATCTGCTCATTGGCCAAGTTCCAGTATTCTTGTTTTTATTTATATGTAGATATTCTCAGTGGTTAATTTTGTCGTTATCTATGTGTACGATTTCATAGTTATGATTGAATGTGTGTTTTTTTTTTAATTAAGTGATAATCATAGTTTGACGATGTGTTTTGTTTAATCAAGCTCCGTTGATGTTTGGTTACACTTGTTCTAAAATATCTAAGTGTACTGCCAATATCATAGGTATTTGCTACCATTTTGCAGTTGATTCTATACACTCGTGTTTTCATCTTTATGAATATTAGATTTATGGTTCTTTAGCAATCTTGATATTGAATAGAAAACTTGATATTTTAGAAAACTGAAAAAGTTTCTTTCTGAAACTCCATACAAAATTTTGTTCAAAACCGAGAATTCAATATCAAAATTCATCATAACATAGTTTTTTCGGATATTTGGAGTACAAGCACATGCATCAAATTCAAATATTGAATTTTGCTAACGCATCAATACAAAAAAACATTTAAAAACACAGATTTAACGCAGCCGTCTTCTCACCTGAAAATTTACAATTTCTAACATATTTATAAGTCTGCAGCAACACTTAATCTCCATATCACCTTGGGCTGCTTGTAAAGCTTCTATAGTAGATTTTAAAAGATTTTTTATTCTTTTTTCTAACATTTTGAAACTTGCACTAAGTGTATCTTCTGCCACAATACGAAATCTTCTACTAACAAGTCTCACACTATTACCTAAAAAAATAGAGATTATTCAGAAAAAAATTATTCCTTGAATATCAATATTATCGACGCAAAAGGTTTCGTTGGCAGTCATTTCTCAAAACCTACTAAGTTCTTGATAGGAAACTAGCTTCAAAACATGTCTCATTATTTCAGTTGGCAACAAAAGTATCGGTGATTTTCTTTTCCTCTGCCTTTCCGACAGTAAATTTTCGCAGAACTTCACTTCCTCTTTGTCATTTTCGAGTTTTCTACGTTTTGATCTTAGAAAATAGCCCGCATTTAGGTCCTTTTCATTTTCAGTACTAATTTCTTCGAAATTTTCCATTTTGTGCCAAGTGGTTTTTCAGAAAATTTTCCTTTTAAAATGCATTTCTTTAATGATTTGATATTAAAACTTTCAAATTTGACAAATATTTGTCAATAGCTATGAGTTATGAAGTCGTTGTCTAGAGATTAAAAAATATATTTTGAAATAACCATATCAAATATTTTATTTCAAATGGATTGAAATAAGGTCTATGAAATTAAATTGAAATACAATTTATTTTAATTATAGTAATGAATTCGTTTTTATTAAATAACATTACTGTTTTTTATTGAAATATTTCAATTTCCTAATTTCTACTTGGGTATGGCTAATAAGTTTGTATGAGAAGACCGGCAAATACAACTTTGGAAATAAATGCAAGCATGCGCACATTCATGGCATCATTCTACCGCTCCATTTCCTGCGTTTCCTTCTGAAATACTGCGCCATTTTGTATTTGTTGTTGTTGTGTGAGAAGGTATTTAGAGTTATTGCATATTCTCTTTGTGTATCATCTGTATTTTTATTGAAAAATGAGTTACGGGCGTCCACCCCCTCGTATAGAGGGCATGGTTTCTCTGAAAGTTGACAATTTAACGTATCGTACAACACCAGAAGACCTACGCCGTGTGTTCGAGAGATGTGGAGAAGTTGGAGATATTTACATTCCAAGAGACAGATTCACAAGGGAAAGTAGGGGATTTGCTTTCGTTCGGTGAGTTATATGAAGAATAAAATTGATTTCAGAACGTTAATTTTGCTTCCTTTCAAGATTCTACGATAAAAGAGATGCCGAAGATGCGTTGGACGCTATGGACGGAAGAATGATGGATGGTAGGGAACTCAGAGTTCAGATGGCAAGATATGGGCGACCAACGTCACCCCACCGCCGATTCAGAGGCCGTAGGAGGTAGTACTCTGCGTAATATCAATAGTAAAGTGTATTTGACTATTTCAATTTAATAGGTCCCGTGGACGAAGAAGCCGTTCTAGATCAAGGGGACGTCGCTCAGCCAGCAGAAGCAGATCCAGATCAGATAGTAAAAGTTCCAGAGGAAGATCCAGGTCTAGGTCCAAGGGAGATGAAAAGCGTAAGGCTCTCAGCAAATCGAGGTCAAGATCCAGGTCTTAAGTGAGTAACCTGATTTTCATGTTTTGTGCTATTATTTGATGAGTAACTGAGAGAATGTGGAACTTATTTGATAATAATTAGCTAATTATAGGTTTTGATATTTTCAGATAACACCCGGATGATAGTTTACATGCAGTTTGCTGTAAAAAGCAGGTATATAATTTAGATCTAAACTCTAATTTTGATGGTACCTTCACTTTTTATTTTAATTAATGACTGAAACACATTCAGTATCTGATGTTGCAACATTTGTGACCATATTAAGAACATATTTCTTTTCATATTGTAGATTTCTAAATTTAAAAATATTGTTTTAATTTTCTAGAGACAACAGACTTGAGTTTTGCCATTATAGAGAAATATTGAAAATTTCAATACATTTAGATTTAGTGATTCTCAGGATATTAATTATATTCTGTTAAGTATTTGTCTGCTAATGTGTATTGTATTTCAAATTTATAAAATTTTGGTTCATATTGATGGTTTCTTTTTTGATTGTATTAGGTATTTCGTTTAAATTTGTGTATGAGGTAGTATGTGTTTTTTAAGTAACATGTTAAAAGGTATGTCGGTTGAAATATTTTACCCAAAACAGAAAATTGTTGTATCGTGAAAGTAATTTTGGAATTAAGGAAAATTTTAAGTATTTTGAAAGTATTGCATTCAGCCAGTCAAATAGTCATGTGTTATTCAATTACGTAGAGTCTAATATGGATATAATCACGAAGATGTGTGCAATATACAAGTGAAAAGTTTGGGTCAGTTAGATCTAGATTTTTTCCTTTCGTATTGTAGCGACTAGAATTTGTCACCATCTGTTTGTACGATAAGGTAAAAGCTTAAAAATAAATTAAAGATTTTTTTTAATATGCAAAGTTTTAAAATTAAATGTGTTCTTGATCAATGAAAAGTATTCACTATATAGAAGTAATATTTTATATTCAGTTTTTTTTTTAAGGAATTGTGCTGGTATTATAAGTAACGGGTAATAAATCTGAGAAATTTGTTTATTTTTCCATTAAACTTATGGAGCATACTTGTAATTGAATATGTAATTCAAAACTTTCATATGTAATGAAACGTACCTATACTTCACTTGTATGAGAACTTACAGGTTAAAATTAACCAAGAAATAAAAATTTAAAACTAAATATTCAACTAAAATTAATTTCGTAGTAAATTAAATTCAGAATTAAAATAATTTGTTTTTATATTCGACTAGTACGAATGATATTTGTATTACGTCGAGTCTAAATCTTTGATTAGCGTATTAAAAATTGTATTGTTACTGTCTTACAATTATTTGAGTGGTGTCTAGTTCATGTTGAAGCTTAGACCCCCAAAACAACTAGTCACGTCAGTCTTACTAACTGTATTATTGTAAACAGCAGGCGCAGTTTGGCTGTCTGGCGCAGTTATTGCAGAGATAGAAAGAGTAAATGCAGTAAATTGGTGGTTTGGCGCAGAGTACAGAGAGTGGCAGTGGCAGAGCTTAAGCCGAGCCCGAGTGTTAGCAGTTTTAACACCCGTGCAGTACTCTAGCAGTTGCAGCCCTGCCGCCGAAGCTGTTAATCGGGGCCCCCCTCTCTGCCGATTTTAATCGCGGATGGGCAAATTTATAGTCGAGAGTTGCACTTGGTATTGTTTTCAAAATTAGTCGTTCGTTTTAATTCTTCGATGAGAAAATCTTTACGTATTCAATTGGCGGTGTTAATGAATCTCACTTTTGTGATTGAAGAGGATCTTAATTGTTTGAAGAATTACGAGTTACAAAGCTTCATTTTAATTTCTGTCATACTGATTAGAATGATCGGTTGATAAGGCTGATACTCGGTGAAAACAAATTACTATAATGAAACAGATAAAGGGTAGAATATGATTTAAGGGTGTGATTTAAAAAAAATATGAACTTTCAAAAGTATTACGTTGAATCAATGGTAAGTTATTTCATGGGGATCCTCATATATTTTAGAGTATTTGCGTAATTAAGCTATAGTCTGTCCAGCGAGAGTTGGCGTGCACATCACAGACATGCGCGTAATTAATTTTCTGAAAAAGAAGTTCTATGGGGATAGTGACCGGATCATCAATTTCGAAGAATATTCCGTCCATAACATATCAGATCGTATGTATCTCTCAAGAAAAATTAACATTCTGGGTAAGGAAAATAAGTTGACTGATTGTTAAGTTGTCATTTTATTTCAAAATTTGCACTGTTGTCGAACCGACGCTAGGGAATTTCACGTTTGACAGTCTCCGAGATAACCAGTTCTTCGAAGATTTTGTAAGTAAAGTATATCTCAAGAAAAATTAACATTCTGGGTATTGAAAATAAGTTGACTGATTGTTAAGTTGTCATTTTATTTCAAAATTTGCACTGTTGTCGGACCGACGCGCCGGAATTTCACGTTTGACAGTCTCCGAGATAACCAGTTCTTCGAAAATTTTGTAAGTAAAGTATCAAGAAAAATTAACATTCTGGGTAGTGAAAATAAGTTGACTGATTGTTAAGTTGTCATTTTATTTCAAAATTTGCACTGTTGTCGGACCGACGCGAGGGAATTTCACGTTTGACAGTCTCGGAGATAACCAGTTCTTCGAAAAAAGATTTTGTAAGTAAAGTATATCTCAAGAAAAATTAACATTCTGGGTATTGAAAATAAGTTGACTGATTGTTAAGTTGTCATTTTATTTCAAAATTTGCACTGTTGTCGGACCGACGCGCCGGAATTTCACGTTTGACAGTCTCCGAGATAACCAGTTCTTCGAAAATTTTGTAAGTAAAGTATCAAGAAAAATTAACATTCTGGGTAGTGAAAATAAGTTGACTGATTGTTAAGTTGTCATTTTATTTCAAAATTTGCACTGTTGTCGGACCGACGCGAGGGAATTTCACGTTTGACAGTCTCGGAGATAACCAGTTCTTCGAAGATTTTGTAAGTAAAGTATATCTCAAGAAAAATTAACATTCTGGGTATTAAAAATAAGTTGACTGATTGTTAAGTTGTCATTTTATTTCAAAATTTGCACTGTTGTCGGACCGACTCGCCGGAATTTCACGTTTGACAGTCTCCGAGATAACCAGTTCTTCGAAGATTTTGTAAGTAAAGTATCTCTCAAGAAAAATTAACATTCTGGGTAATGAAAATGAGTTGACTGATTGTTAAGTTGTCATTTTATTTCAAAATTTGCACTGTTGTCGGACCGACGCGCCGGAATTTCACGTTTGACAGTCTGAGATAACCAGTTCTTCAAAGATTTTGTAAGTAAAGTATCTCTCAAGAAAAATTTACATTCTGGGTAATAAAAATGAGTTGACTGATTGTTAAGTTGTCATTTTATTTCAAAATTTGCACTGTTGTCGGACCGACGAGCCGGAATTTCACGTTTGACAGTCTCTGAGATAACCAGTTCTTCGAAGATTTTGTAAGTAAAGTATCTCAAGAAAAATTAACATTCTGGGTAATGAAAATAAGTTGACTGATTGTTAAGGTGTCATTTTATTTCAAAATTTGCACTGTTGTCGGACCCTCTCGACCGACGCGCCGGAATTTCACGTTCGACAGTCTCCGAGATAATCTAGTTCTTCGAAGATTTTGTAAGTAAAGTTTATTTATTACGTCTGGCAACATTGTTCACGACCGACGCCATATTTGATTGATGACGTACACGCCACCTCTCGCTGGACAGACTATAGCAGTAAATAAGTGCGAGATTTTTAAAACTATAGCTCGGAGCAGAATTTTAACACAATTAATTGTAATGTAGTTGAACTATTAAGTGTTACCTGAAACGTTAATTTTATTCAATTTCATCTCATTCTTTTCGTATAAGAATGATTATTGTTTAGGAAATTATCAAGCAATATACCTGGTGCAACTCTAGTTTAAGACTGCTTGTAAATGGGAATGTATACGATAAATACGTTCTGCCTTCCAAAATCTCGTCAACGATAAAGTTATTTTGGCATTTCTGTATCGGTGTTTTTTTCCGTACGAATCGAGGTATCGCATTCATATTGCTTCTCTGCCATATTGGTTGAAATTTTTATAAAATCGAAAAAATTTCCAAATTGAACAAAAAAAAAACATACATAGATCGCAATCGTTTTCAATTTATTTTATTATTACTTGTGTTAGGTTGCGTAATTTTATATTTTAGGTACACTAATTGAAGCAATGAAATAAATAAATTTAGGTAAGTATAAATTTCTATAGGCTGCAAAATAAACAGGTCATTTTGTTCATCAATCAATAAATATTTTTAATATTATATGATTTTTTATTTATGTAATACCTCAGTCTTCGTTTAATTCAAGTAAACTACTTTATTCTAGTATGTACTAGTGTTTGTCCAAGTTTGTTACAAAATCAAAAATTTGCAACAATATAATTATTAATAGTTGCATTGTCCAATCCATTATCCAAGTTGTACTTAGTGTTCATTTGAGGTCATTTATTGGTAATACGTTTTGGTCAGGTTTGTTGGGATTCCTATTAAATGAAAAATTCCGCTGTGTGGTACTTTCAGGGTCTCGTTAACATGATGAATTCGAAGGTATCGAAGCTGATTATACAAATTTTTTCTTCTGCTAAACTGTAACTAGGAATTTTTTTAGTCAGAATATTTGGCTTTTTAAAGAAATTTTCAGTTATGTTATCAAAAAATTTCACTTTATTTGATATATTTTATATAGCACGTTATTTATATTCAATAAATGAATGGTAAGTAATCTAGGTCCAATTATCTTTAACAAAATATAACTAATTATCATTCTGTTGCAAGACAATTGAGATGAAATACTTGAAAAGTTTAACGTCTGTTTGGGACAGCTTTTTAGTACGTACTTCCTATTACTACTAACTAATTTTAATAAATCGAAAGCTATTTGCCTGATTGGCAAACTGATTTAAGTAATCTAAGTAAAAATAATATTTTACTCAGTGGTTTGAGGACGGTAGGGAACCTTGCACAAAGTATTTCTGTGTTTTTTTTTTTGTTGACAATGACAATTCATATCAATATCAGATTATTTGAGAATTTAGAGAAATTTTTTGAAAAAAGTGTTGTTTATGTAAATTTGAACTATATACTTATCAGCAATTCATAATTCAGAGGTTTACCACCTACTAGAAGTATGTAAACAAGTTTTTAGTGCGCTGTGAACGGTCTATTTTCATCCCAAAACGACCTTGTCAAATAAAAATAAAACTATGGAAAGGAATTTGCATTTTTAAGTAGACCAAGTGAAAAAGAATAAACAGGGAGAGTGACGCTTCGTCAAAAGTTTCACAAAATCGCAAATATTGTCGAGGGTGTTTATAAACAATTTCACAATTTTTTATTATGGTTAAAATTGACCACATACCTTTATTATGGCTGAGGATAGTACTGGTCGGCCACCCCAAAAACAATACGATTATCTATTGAAATTCCTGCTTGTAGGGGACTCTGATGTTGGAAAACAAGAGATCCTTTCAGAACTTGATGATGGAGCCTCGGAATCACCATTCTGTGGGCACAGCGGTAGGTGTATGTACTCCTTTTATTATTATGTTGTAAGCATTGAGATTGTTGGTAGAGTTTTCTCGTTGACTTGGTTATTTACCATGTAAATGTAAGTAACAATTTATTTAATTTGGTTGAATTTGCAAATTAAGTTAAGAAACTTTACATTCTTATTGCTTTCTTAAAATTATATGTCAGAACATGTTCTTAGCATGCAGTCAGATAGAGAAGTTAGTGGTAGTGGTAGTATAGAACTATAAGGATTTGTTGAGTATCTTGGAGGCTTTAGCATAAGGTATTCATATGGTAAATCTGAATTTTATCAGTAGTTTGCCCTTTGGTTACTGAGAAAAAAAGTGGATTAAAAACACATATTCAATATTTACAAATATGAAGACTTAAGTGATCACCAAACAGATTAGTTTTGATGAACTTAACAAAAATAATCGTCATTTGGTTAATTTTTCATATATTGTTAGTTCAATATTATTCATTTTATAAGATATAACGCAAACCTTGATCATATATATCTGTGTGGTTTAAATTTCCAACACATCCTGCTATATTTTTTAATTCTGCAAATATGTAATAATTCGTTATTTAATGTGGAAGTAAACAAATATTATTATTACAGCTTATAAAACAACGACTATTCTTTTGGATGGGAAACGCGTTAAATTGCAGCTTTGGGACACCTCCGGACAGGGACGATTTTGTACAATTATACGCTCATATTCTAGAGGAGCCCAAGGCGTGTTGCTAGTATACGATATAACTAACAGGTGGAGCTTTGACGGATTGGACAGATGGCTCAAAGAAGTTGATGAAGTAAGTAAAACCAATTAAAAAGATTTATCTTAAACAATATATAATACTGCACAGCTAAGAACAAGCTTTTCTTAGTTCTTGTAGCATATTTCAATCCGACTACCCGCCCCTCCTAAAATAGTTCTCCACAAATAGATGTTCTCCAAATTATCTAGACAACTAAGACTAGACTCAGAAGATTAAATTATTTATTTTCTTCAGCATGCTCCTGGAGTGCCCAAAGTGCTTGTCGGAAACCGCCTACATTTGGCGTTCAAGCGAAAGGTGGGCGAGAGGGACGCCCAGGTTTACGCTAACAAGCATAGCATGGCGTTCTTCGAAGTGTCACCTCTGTGCAATTTCAACATACACGAGAGTTTTTGCGAACTGTCCAGGATGGCGCTTCAGAGGAACGGAATGGAGAGGCTGTGGAGATCTAATAAGGGTAAGAACACGAAAAATTTGGAATTTTCGATTTTGAAATTAGTTTAACAGGCTAGAAAACTTGAGGCTAATGCGACTATCTACCGTAGAAACAGTTCTTTTTCTTACCGAAGGCAGAAATTGATCGTTTTCTCCTCCCTCTGAATGAAGTTTGAATAATTTCGATACTGTTATACTTGTCAAAGTGATAGAATGTAATTTTTTCCTTACTGAACACGATTTATACTGCTTTGGAGAGGAAGGAAATTCCCCTCGGGATGTTTCTAGACCTCTCCAGGGCGTTTGATTCTGTTGATCACTGTAAGTTACTGAAAAAGTTAGAATGTTACGGGATTCGTAATAATCAATTAAAGCTTATTAAAAGCTATATCACAGGCAGAACTCAGAGGGTTGAGATAATTGCTCAGGGGGAGACATTCACTTCGGTAGAGATTCCTACAGTCAAAGGTGTTCCCCAGGGAAGCATTCTTGGTCCCATCCTATTTCTAATCTATATCAATGATCTTCCCAATCTATTCAATGAAGCAATTTATAGTCTTGCGATTTATGCGGACGATTCGAATATCATCACAACTGCGCCGGACTTAGATCTTGCTGTGCGACTGACGGATGGGGCCCTTACGTTGGCTGGTACGTGGTGCGATAACAATTCCCTACAGTTGAATCTTAATAAGACGGAAGTAGCTTTTTTTCATACTGATGTTTCTCGTCTTGCCTATCCTGATAGCATTTGGTTACAGAATACTGAGGTGCAAATTCAGAAATCAGTAAAATTCCTGGGCGTTCACATTGATTCCCATCTCAAGTGGCACACTCACATAGAATATCTGAACAAAAGGCTCTGCTCTGTACTTTATTCTATAACCGCCTTAAAGCATCATGTTGCAACCGATGTTTTACGAATTATTTACTTCGCTAACTTTCAGTCCTTATTAACCTATGGCATAATATTCTGGGGCAGCAGCTCCCTCACCCGGTGTCTCTTTCTGACTCAAAAACTGGCATTACGATCGATACTCAACTTGAGGTTCAGACAATCGTGCAGAGGATATTTCAAAAGTTTCAACATCTTAACTTTAACTTGGTTGTATGTATTGCGCTCCTTACTCTTCTTCCACAAACACAAAAGTATTTTTGGCAGATTTCAGAACAATAATACTACAAGGAGAGTGTTTCCATATATACTACCTAGATGTTCTCTATCCCTAACAATGCACGGAAGTCTATACATGTGTCTAAAACTATTTAATGCACTACCAAAAAGGTTTCATAGCATTGACAGCACAAGCCTCTTTAAACGAAGAATTTATAAGTTCATTTTAGAAAGCGAGCCATATGATTTGGATGAATTTTTTCATTTGTGCTCGATTAAAGATACCTGACTTGTTTCTTTTTTTCATTACTATGTTGTGATAATTTTTGAAACGAATAAATTATTATTATTATTATTATTATTTCTACGATTAGAATAACCAAAAAATTCGGGATTTCAGTCTAAAGAATGCAAAGTTTTTTCGCCTAGCAGTGAAATAAATAAATTTCTATGTGAAGCTCCAAATCGAAGTTTCTTTTTGGAAGAAGTAACTATCAGAATTTCTTCATAATTGTAATTTTTCTATTCATATGTATCTTACTGAATTTCTTTGTATCAATGCGGGTTATATGAAAAATATTATTGTTTGGTTTTATGAAACCACGATTCAAGTGAAAATTTTTTACGGTTTGTAGGCATTTAACTAAAAAATTTTAGAAAATTATTTGATTTAGGGTATTGAAATTGCGTTTTTAATCTTAACTTAATTATTGAAAAATGGGAATGATAATGGGAAAGCAATAGACAAAATATTCAATTATAAAATTGAATTTCAATTTGTGTATTAGAGTACGGAATACATAATTAAAACAATCATTTGGATGATAGACACATATTGAAAACTAAGAGCTACATTTATTTAACCCTTTAAGGGGTGAAGGTAGCAATAGCTACCACTAGCTGATAAAGATGAAATTCCACTATGCGCTAAGCAATTTTGATCGTTATGCATATGTTTCGATGCACTAAGTTCCACCGGTATAAATGAATACCGGTGCGAGGTAAAATGCACGTGAAAATCCACTTGCACGTGTTTGGCGGTACGTTTAGCTACCAGTGCACATTACGGAACCACATGTTGGTCAAAAGACCAGTTGATTTTATTTTCTGTTGTTTGTTACTAAAAGAGTATTCGAAGAAACAATACACAATAAATAGCTAAGTGTTACTGATGTATATACTAATAACTGTTGTCAGTGTAGTAGTGAAATTTAGCCTGGTTTTAAGAGAAAGAAAATGCAAGTCTCCTGCAATGACCAAAACATAACCTATCTTTCCGGCACAAACCGAAGTTTTTTTCCTTTTTTTCGAAAAAATATGGTATTTTTAATGAGATTCTTACAGAACGGTGTATCACGTTTCAACCTAGTGGCAGTAGACTTTTATAAAGTTTTCGGACAACTTATTATAAGCGCATAAATATCAACTACTTGTTTGAAGGTAGATATAGCTACCAGTGAAACTAAACATCAAAATTATCTGCAAGAAATATAATGTTGAATTGTGCAAGTCATGTTTTGCGCCTTTCCATAATATGTAGTTCAGAAAGTAATTTTTGTTATTTGTAAAAAATAAAACATTTTGTAGTTAAGAGTATCCAAAGAGACCTTATTAAAAAATGCATCGTTATTGTCCTAAAAGTTCTTTGGTATCTATAGCTACCATTTAATTTCGTGTTTTTTTGTCCAAATCTAATAATTTTGCTTTTTTTTAATAATAAATGCATGTTTATATACCACCGTTGAAACATATGCATACACCAAACATCTAAAATTTAAACAAAAAAGTTTTGCCACCTAAAGGGTTAAATCATTGAATCGTTGTCAACTATAACAATTATTCTATCAGTAACGACCGGTTTATTCAACTCACTAGCTGTATCGTTATCCACCACGATGAAGTGAATAATGAGAAAGCATTAACATTAATATACAGATCAAAACACAGAAATACCGTGGAACACTTGCACGAATAATTGAGAATATAAACACGATCAGCTGATTGAGCGCCGCCATATTGGCCTTGGCTGCTCTGTCATGCGCCTTGCGGCTGTAATGCGAGACGCGATAGATGGACGAAAACTTTTGGGGGCGATAGAATAAAAGTCTCACTTTAAAATTAATACAATGGTTAATAACAACAATTAAAACTATTATTAGACAAAATACGCATGACGCACGTTTCGGCGAAACTTCACCTTCTTCAGATGCTCAGTGCAAAATGATAACAGTTCTCGGATATATACAATACAAGAACCAAGAAAAACGGTGCCATGGGATACCAGGTAGGAACGAAGTTCCTTCGTATAATATAGAAGGACTACAATTTGCGATAACGAAACATGTGCGTGTCGGGGCGCACGACGGAAGTGATAACTTACTAATCCAAGTTGAAATAATTAATATTGAAATGTGGGGCTGAGAGCTCTTACGAGATTGTAAATAAAAAAATGAAAAAGCCAGTAGTAACTTCTGGGATTCGAACCCAGAAATACGGCACACCAGGCTCAGTACTTGACCACTCGGTCGTCAACGCAATGTAAAGAATAGACGCAAGAGTGTATATAACGAGAGGATAACATATCGCCACGCTATAAAATTGAATATAAACCTACAATATGTAGTCATTATTTTATGGAACAAATTTGTAAAGCTTCATCATCTTTTCATTATGCCATATCTGATTCCTGTCGTAATCTGTTCTTTCATGCATATAACTTATACAAAATTATTTCGATGTTTCACATCTGACGTTTTCGAGTTGCTTGTACATGACTTAATGAGTACATATAAAAGTAAAGTAAAGTAAGTTTATTAATATAGGTATCCTAATATACAATATATAAATAAATGTTACATCTTAACAATAATAACATTTTAGTAGAAAATCTGCCGAGAAAGAACATAAAATGACAACGAAAAACAAAACAAACGAAAACAAATGAATATTATATTATTTTACATATTTTATAAGTCCAAAACAAGTGAAACAGTGCAGACGTGGTAAATAAACCCCAAACTGATTTAGATATATTTTGATGTTAGGTAATCTAAGTAATTTTTTGAAATGTATGATAGAACTGCAACTTATAATGTCTTTTGGAAGCTTGATGTATTCAATAAGTCCTACGTGGAATAGTGAATTCATTGATCTCGTGTAGTTTGTTCTTGTCACATAAAAATTCATGTTTCCCCTTGTAGGATAATCATGAATTTCATTTCGATAAATAATGAATTGGTAGGTAGGAAGTTTTCCTGCTATTACTTTGAAAATAAAAATCATAGAATAATAAAAAAATCTGTCCTTAACTGATAGCCAATCAAGAACCTGTAGCATACTTATTATGGGAGTGTACCTGTTACATTTCAACAGTATTCTCATTCCCCTATTTTGCAGTTTCTGTAATGATGAGATACAGTTTGAATTGAGAAGAAATAATAAGGAAGGGCAGTAATCAAAGTATAATGCTTTGGCGAATTGGCGATTGACGTGGCGGAGTGGGATCAGAAAGAGAAGGGATGAGAGATCGGAAAGAAAGAGGTAGAAAGAGAAAGGTATACAATATTCGCTTGTGTCAACTAAGAGCGTGACTTTCGTCAGTCAGTCTACTTCCGTCACACTTTTAGTCTCGCATATTTTTCAGTTTGGTCCCGCAGCGAAATCCCTAGCTCCTCCAAGCCCGGGTTAAGGAACTTCGTTCCAATAAATGAATAACAAATTGGGTAGAAAGGGTAAACACAAAGATGGTTACAAATAAATAATAAAACAGTAATATTTCTAAATTAACTATAATCCGTTGTTTTTCACATTTTTTCGTTTCTTTCGTCTCGTTTCAGTACTCAGCCTCCAGGAGCTGTGTTGCAGGGCCATCGTGGCGCGCACCACCGTCTACAGCATCGAGCAGCTGCCCCTGCCCACTTGCGTCAAGTCACACCTGAAATCGTACGCCCTGACCAACATATCGACGCAGTTGCGGTACACGCACAGCACTCGCAAAGGCGGCGGCAGAAAGTCCAAGTTCACGAGTATGCCCACCTCGCCGGGCTCGACGGACTCTAGCAGGACGAGCTGCGTGCCTAGGAATTCGTGCGCGATATCCTGATGACGACCGAACGGAGACAGTGAAACGTCGGACGCGCGGGCTGCCTGTTCGTTCGGATCGGTTTCGCTAGGAGGGTTGAAGTAGGACGCGAAATGCGACGAGAACTCGAAAATTCAGTACATTTTAGCACTGCACTGGAAAATGTAACGTTTAGCTTTTCGAATGGGTTGTATTCGAATGTAATTATTGATTTGATAATTTATTTCTTTATTTGCTGACCCTTGAACAGTAAATATACATTACTGGCACCAGGGCTTACTAATAATTTAATAACTTAATTACTTGGAAATTTTCAGACTTTGAAGTAATCTTCGAGACTTGAATTTATACCTTATTAATTTCTGAATAGTTCCAGGATACTTTTAAATAAATAACCGATATCTTAAATTGTTAATTGAAACTTTTGAAGGTGTTAGAATGTTCCTGACATTTTCGACGTACTCTAAAAAATCCCAGTTCATTTAGAGGATTTGGAGTAAATATTAGATCGTTCAACTGAAACGAGTAATGAATCTTTTAATGGAAAAATTTGATAAATTTCACTTAAAAAACAAATCAAACTAAGCAAAGATAAGTCAAACATTAAAAAAAAAGATTAAAATAATAATTAATAATTTTTATATAAAATGCATTGATTAATCTCATTGGTAATAAAATTAAATATTGGCATTGAAATCTACTTCAGTTATTAGGAAAATTTTGAAACTTTACCTATTTATTTTGCGCAAACAAGGAATTTGTTTATAAACATGAGTCATACTTTTTATTATTTGTAGAAATTGGAATTTTCCTAAATAAAGTTGGATAAAAATATCAATTTTAATTAATAGAGTGTTTAAGGGATATAATTATATATTTTTTCTAATTATCTAATCTCAAAACATTATAAATATTTTATATATCTAGAGGAGTGTAGAAGACTCTTAATTTTGTGTAAATTTTTGTTCAAACTAATCTTTGAAAGTAGAGCCTCAAAATCGGAAAAAAAAAAATAATTAACAATCACTTCGAGGAAGTGTTGGCATATCATTCATCACACTAAAAAAAACATGAAAATGTATTGTTAGTTTTAAACAAATATAATTATGACGAAAATGTATAATTCCTCTATTTGAACGTAATTTATATTTTTCAGGGCAGTGTGAAAAGTACTGAATCTTTCATAGTCCGGGGAAGTAAGTATATAGAGAGGAAAAATTAAAAAGTAGGGGTCATAATTTTTTTTAAGTAAGTACACTGACCCCTCATCGCTTTCCTAAATTTCTGACCAAATCCCGTGAAAGCTCGAAACAGCTTGCAAGCACATTTGAAAGCACTAAAATTCGATGATTTTTTGCTTATAACTTTTTCTGATGTACTCGCACAAAAAAATCGTAGAGATCAAATTCACAGTAAATTTTATGCCCTACACGATGACGTAAGTCGACTTTTGAAATGAAAATTTTTCGACTCAAAATTTTCCAAAAAATGAAAATTGTTTCGAAAGGTCGTGTTTTAACCGGCAACCATACTGAAAATAACCATATCGAGATCAAAACATAGGGAAACATAGATGGTGTGCTATAAAAAATTTACGTATTTTCAGATTTGGAAAATTCAAAATGGCGGCCCCAAAAATCGAATATATATGCTTTTTTTTCAATCACGCTTCCTCTTGAAAACATTAACGATATCGAAATGCGGTTGGTTGCAATCGATAGGGGAAAAGTTGTAGTTTTAGGCATAAACTAAAAAAAAAATTTATAAATTTTTTTACATAACTTCTTAAAAATTTATTAAAAAAAAATTTTGTTTGTTGAGTTTTTCCTCATTTTTGCATTGAAAAATAAAGTCAATCATTATTACATACTCGAAATGTATTTGCCGTTAAAAAACGCGTATTTCAAAAAAAAAATTGTTTCAATACAATAATCAGAAGCCGAAATATAGAAGCTCAAAGTTCGCTTCGTACTGTGACCATACTATTATATTATTATCTGTTGTCTGTATTAGTGAAGACCCGTTGGGGTGCTCGGCGACAATGGTCTCCCCACCGAGCAGCTGCAGCGTTCATATTCGGGCGATCGCGTCAAGACTACTGATTTATTTTTGATGCAGCCAGTGACCCAACGTTCTTTTAAATCTGTATTTAATCACCACACAGGTGAAACAATCTAATGCAACAATAAGAATTTGAAAATTTTTAATAGTATGGTCACAGTACGAAGCGAACTTTGAGCTTCTACATCTCGGCTTCTGATTATTGTATTTAAACAATTAATACATTTCGAGTATGAGTATAATGATTGACTTTATTTTTCAATGCAAAAATGAGGAAAAACTCAACAAACAAAATTTTTTTAAATAAATTTTTAAAAAAAGTTATGTAAAAAAATTTATAAATTTTTTTTTTATTTTATGCCTAAAACTACAACTTTTCCTCTATCGATTGCAACCAGCCGCGTTTCGATATCGTTAATGTTTTCAAGAGGAAGCGTGATTGAAAAAAAAGCATATATATTCGATTTTTGCGGCCGCCATTTTGAATTTTAGAAATCTGAAAATACGTAAATTTTTTATAGCACACCATCTATGTTTCCCTATGTTTTGATCTCGATATGGTTATTTTCAGTATGGTTGCCGGTTAAAACATGACCTTTCGAAACAATTTTCATTTTTTGGAAAATTTTGAGTCGAAAAAATTTTCATTTCAAAAGTCGACTTACGTCATCGTGTAGGGCATAAAATTTACTGTGAATTTGATCTCTACGATTTTTTTTGTGCGAGTACATCAGAAAAAGTTATAAGCAAAAAATCATCGAATTTTAGTGCTTTCAAATGTGCTTGCAAGCTGTGTTTCGAGCTTTCACGGGATTTGGTCAGAAATTTAGGAAAGCGATGAGGGGTCAGTGCACTTACTTAAAAAAAATTATGACCCCTACTTTTTTCATTTTTCTCGTTGATAGATTTTCTGATCTTACTTCCCGGGACTATTAACGTTTTATTAACAACTGAGGACAAAGTGAGATCATATGTTGTAAATTGTCAGTGAATTAAAACAAATTTTTCATGGAAATTCTGCAGTCGTACTTCTGATGGAATTTCATAATCTCTCCAAAAAATCTAGTCGAACAATTGAGATTTAATTTCAATTGATTTTTCGTCAAAGTGGTTATACTATCTTGCCAACTGTAATTTCCTTTTTCGTACAAAACTAAAAAAAAAATGAAGTTGAAATTTCCAACGAATTTCATCAGAAAAAAGGCACTCTAATTTAATGTTGAACAGTGATTCGCTTTCATTTAATCATATGATTAAATTAGTTTTTCAATTTGACTGCCATCAGACCTTTGTCGTTTAAATGGAATTTTTTATTTGTTCTAATTGACAATTCTCGAATTTTTTATCGACTTTATCAAAATTTGAATATTTTGAAATTAGTTAATGCTCTCTCTCATTAATTTTCTAATCGCTTGAAGTTTGTCAGGTATCGTGGCAGTTTCTAAACCGTCCCAAGTCTAGCTTTTGTACATAAATCTTGTAAATTATTATTCAAGCATTTTATCGAGGTTAGTAATGCTTATTAGTCAGTATTTATTTTACCATTAGCATGTAACAATTTAATAATTTTATGTAAAATATCTAGAGTTAATTCTGAAATGGTATGTATATATTCTTCACCAAGCTTAAGCTGAATATTCACCTTGGATTGCTAATTTTTCTAATTTAGATTATTAATTTGATTTATCTGTTACTTTATTGAAAATTTTCTGTATTTTTTTTATTTAAAATGGTTTCGACCATTCTTGAATAAATATAATTTTTGATGTTTTAGTTCATTTCAGTTTTCCTCAATTTAATTCATTATGATTTTATGTAGAATGCTATGGGCATTTGAACTACTTCAAAAGTTTGCTCAAACTACTTCAAAATATCTTGCTACTTGGTTATATTTTGTAATTGCAGTTTTTTGATAGGTGGTATGATTCAAACTTTTGTAATGTTTGTTCAATCCCTAAATATAAATTGAAGAAAAAAAATTATAGAACATTTTACAGTATTTGCGTTTATTTTGACATTTCATTTTATAAATTAAAGTGTATGTATAGCAATTTAATAACTTTAATAATTTGGGAAAGCAATACAAAATAAATTGCATTGAAATTAATCAGTTTTTCGCAATCGAGGCTGTATGATCCAGTTTGTAGTAACTAGCTAACTATTCCAATATATGATAATTCTTACAAAACAGTTTGAATTTTATATTATAAAGCATATATTTTTGAATCCATCCAAGTAGTTAAAAATATCTCAATTTCATTGTTGTGTTAAGTTCTTTTCACTTACTCAAATTTTTTTAAATAATTGATATTTTTATTAATTGGTGTGTCTCCTTTCAACTTTTTTTTGACTTTTCCCCTAGCTTTCTTTGATTCTCAATTTTGGCCCTTTTCGTAATAAGATCTTATTTAAATTTCCTTATAGGAAATATTAAAACAAACGTGGAAGATTTTCAGTTAAAATAAAATTATGAAATTGAAAATGTATTTTTTCCTACTGTTTTCTTACTTTTCTTGTTAGTTTGCAACCACTATATAACAAATCTGATATTTTTCTATGAAATTATCCTACTTTTAACGCCAAACTTAATCAGATTCAAAATGGTTCATTTGAACTACTTCCACCAAACATTTTCAAGATATTGAAGAAAAACCAAGATTTCTTAAGAAAAATAATTTATTTCAACCAAACAACTGAATCAAAATAAGTTCATAAAAATATACTCAATTTATACATAATATACATAACAGATACAATAAAAATTGTTATTAAACCATGGTCGTTTATTTATGAAACTTAAGGGATTACATTAGATGAAAGAATAAATTTCTACATTTCAATATCATAAATAAAACTTGAAAAACCAGTCAAACTGAATTGTTTATTCTAAAATGTCAGAAATTGTATAATTAATTGATATTTTTGGCCTTAAAAAATAATTCGACTGGACTGATTAGTAGATATATGATTGTTACTAGACAGCACTACAGATCATATAAAAAGTTTTAAAATAAAAAAAAATAATAATAGCAACTTGCAATCAAGGCATACTTTGATCAAAAGTAAACCCAATGTTTCTGTGAGACTAGTTACATCAAATTACAAATTGAAAAATTTTTATATATACAATTACATAATAAATAACTAGAATTACAGCAGTTCAAGTTCCAAAACTATGATGTAAAAACAAGCAAATTATTGCAGAGATACACTATGTGAAATCATTTCTCGAAGCAGAGTATGAAACATGCCAATCGACGATTAAAATATAAAAAAATTTCGAACTTATTGTGCTCTTTTGTGTAGATAATACTGAGCTCTCAGATGCAACCTATTTGAACTAGATATTGAATTAAAATTAAACAAGATCTCCAAAAATTATTTTGACATCTTGTAGCAAGCAAAGTATATCGTTACAAATATTTGATCATTCATTTGAGGATTCAGATCATCATTTCCTTGAAAAAATTAAAATTTTCCATGAAAGGAATGTACTTCTACAAGTTAACCGAAAAATTTTTGGATCCCCTTAAGATCTGTATAAACTGAGACCAAATATAGTTACTATTTACTAGTTAAAAGTGAATTACGTTAAAATCCCTCCAGGGAACTTGAGATTTGTTCATAAATGGGTGTGAATGGAACCTATAAAATTATTCGATCTTGCCCAGAAAGTTGGAACTGGGTGAAATCAATTTAAAACAATCACATTAAAAATACCACGCAGTACGGATTTACTTGAAAAGGCATGCGATGATAATGTATGAAATTATTGAAGAAGCTCTTGAAGAGATTCACCTGAATTCGTAGATCTGTATACTGTTCTCAGGCACATGTGTTAGGTTTAAGGACTGGTACCTGAAAAAACAAAAATCAATATACTGAAGTAAAATTATTGGTAGTTTTTGTCTATATAGATATACAGTAAAATTACTGAACAAAACTTCCTGCTTCAAAATATATATCATAGATAGATAGATAGTATTATTTGGTTACATAAATAACAAAGTCAAGTTACAAATGATATACAATATAAAAATTCAAATAATTGTTCATTCTAATCAATTCAGAGTTTCACATTGAAGTCCTCCAGACTGTATGGTGGGTTTTCCAGAAGATAATCTTTCAATGTTTTCCGAAAAATCCTCTTCTGGAGTTTTCTCCATTGAATGGGAATTCCATTATATAATCTTACTCCTTCATTTTTTCTCATGCCTGTACATAATCTAGCTTTCTCGATATTGAAGTTGTCACTAGATCTGATCCCATATGGTTGACATTCTGATCTTCTTTCATGCATGGTGGGATTATTCACAATATTCATGACTAGCCTTAGTATTAGTTCAGCTACAACAGTCATTATATTGTGTTTTTTGAATATTGGCTTGCAGTGGCATTGCGAGTTCACACCTTCAATGGCCCTAAGAGCCTCCTTTTGGGCCCCCAAAATCTGCTTTATGTGACAAGTAAGCCCCCATTGCTCTAGAGCGTATAGCATCCTGGAGTGAAAAAGTCCATAATATACAGTTATTGCTGCTTTTTGGCTGATGATTTGCCTAACCCTTCTAATAGCAAATATGCTGTTATGTAATCCTTCACTGAGACTGCTACAATGATCTCTCCATGTGAGACGGTTATCTAGTAAAACGCCCAGAAATTTTACTCCACTTGAAGGTAGCATTCGGGATGATGAGAAAATCATTGTTTTGGTTTTAAGTTCATTAAGCAAAAGCTTATTCGCCCTGAACCATGTTCCCGCAGTTTTCCTGACCTGTTGGCATCTCAATTCTAAATTTTTCGCATCCTTGTCCTTCACAGCAAAGCTAGTATCATCAGCATATAGCACAGTATGGCATGCCAAGTTTTGAGGTAAATCATTGATGTAAATGATAAAAAGCAGAGGTCCAAGAACAGAGCCCTGTGGAATACCCTGAATCACATCAAGCATGGAACTTCTCTGCGGTCCGCAACTCACTACCTGTCTTCTTCCAACAAGGTAAGATGTGAACAGAGCAAGGGCTACCCCTCTTACACCATAGTACTCAAGTTTTTCGGTACATATATGGTGGAACATACAATCGAAAGCTTTCGATAGATCGCAAAATTCGGTAGAAACTAAGCAATGTTCCTCGAAACCATCTACTATGTAATTACATAGGGATTCTATACCGTCTACAGCTCTACGTTGTCTTCTAAATCCAAACTGTTCTTCACAAAAGTATCTATTTTTATCCATATATGATAATAATTGATCTGCCATTATCATTTCAAGTACTTTGGAGAATGTAGGAACTATGGAAATTGGTCTGTAATTATTTGTTTCTGTTTTACACAATATAATAAGTTTCTTTTATTAACTGAGATTAAATTCTCACACATCACTTGGTGAAACATCATAAAGAATAATGTTTAACTTTTAAATAAAGCACACTTGGCTTAAGTTTCACTATATAAAAATATTTAGATACTGTACATAGATAGTCGACATGTTTCGAGTTATGAACTCATTATCAAGACTGACTACAGGAGAGTATTACATCTTATTTCATAAAACAGACAATAGCAAAGGTGATACCTGGAAATCAATTTGTTCGTTTACAAGGGGTAATTTACTATTATGGGCGGAACTTATTTCAAGAATTTCAAGGCGTTTTCCTTTGTTACCTGAATGCAACAATTGGGTTTTGTTGAAATCCAAGAAATGATTAGATTTTATACAATGTTCGGAGAAGCCAGTGGTATTTTTATTTTGTAAAATTGACTTTTCATGTTCTTCAACACGAATGTTTATATTCCTTCCTGTTTGTCCAATATAGAAAGCAGGACATTCGTCGCAAAATATTTTGTAAACACCACTGTTTTCTTTAAGTTTCTTTTACGCTATATTCTACATGCTTATCAAATTAAATTAAAATTGGAGAAACTCAATTATATTTTACAAACCATAAAAGGCGTTACGACCAAAAATATTTGATTTTTTCATTGAAGGATAATAACATTTTAATCCATTTTGAATTTCCAAGCAACTTATTGGATTATTCTTTACCTATCTTCAAATACTTACATGGAGCTCTATTTAATAATTGAAAATAATATTGAAGATTAAAACTAAACATGTAAACAATGCACGTAATATAAATTCAAGTTTTTTTATTTCTGATTCTTTTGAAGTAAACTTCCCTACTCCAGTGAGCACCAATAACAGAAAATTTATTTAAAGGTTGTCGACCAACAATGATCATTTCCTTGGAATCTACAGGTTGACTAGAACACTTCAAGCTTTCAATATATTGGCAAAAGAATTTGTATCATACTAGGTGCAGTATATGTTAATTGGATTAGTGATTCATGTCCTTCTAAAAGTAAAAACAACATTTGGTTACCCACCATTCGGAGCTTCGGTGATAATAATAACCCTCAATGGTTGCGGTGGATTTTTGAAAGCAGATGTAGTAAAAACCGGCAAATGAGGCTCCACTGATATCTTTTATTGTATGATCGGGTACTAGAAAATGCTCCTTCCATCTCATAAATACGAAATCGGTGTCTGCTAGAGCTTTGTAGTCGAAGGTATCAGAATTGAAAGATTTTGAATACTGGTTGAAAGACGAGAATTTGCTCTGAAAAAATTGACAAGAATCAAACAAAAATCAATGAGTGAAAAACTGATATAAAGTGATCTTTGGAATAAGAATTAACAAAAACTAAATAGGTTTCCAACAATAATTGCAAACATGAGTTTATAGTTGAAACTTCAGTTCTATTTGTTTTCGAAGTAACTATTTTTTTACTCACCCAATGCTTTTTATCAACATCTTCATCTGCATCCCACTTTCTGGTTAAAAATGGATATTTCTGGCTTATAATTTCCCCATCAAAAAAGGTTGTCAAAGTAGGGTACTCATCAGTTAAACCATTGATTTGTAGATAACCACATAGATATGAATTTTCTTCATCTACATGCTGAAATTAAAAGTTACGTGAAGTATATAATTCACATGTAATGCAGTCCTAATCTATTACAATAAATTTTGCTTGATGAAGAACTCAATTTAGTAATTAAGTGAAAGATTAAAATTAAACAACATGTAAAATAACACAATAGATTATATGCATAATGCAAGTCTAAATATAGATGTTTCATAGTTGCCTTGAAAGTTCAGTATCCATTTCAATCCGAAATTTTTATATATTTTCATTGATATGATATCTTCATATAGTTATTTATATTTAACAAATAATAAACAAAGCACTTCACTATAGGAAATTTTTTGTATTTCTGACCGAAGTCCAATCCAAATATTTTCAATCATTCCAATGCTTACATAATGGCATTTTCAGATGATAATGGATTTAGGAATCATTGTTTAGGAAATAATGCAGATCTCATTAAAATTCACTTAAGCATTGCAATCATATCAAATACTTTCACTCAACAAGTGAAAGTTTCACATATTTTGAATAGCAAAGCTTTCCAGCTAATGCTTAAAGAGATTATAACTAGAAAATGAAACCGATATCATATAATAGAAGCTATTTTTATCAAAGTTACTCAAAAATTACGTTTTAAATGGACAAAAACTAACCTGTAAAACCACTTCCACCTCGTAAGAGCTACCTTTTGATTTCTGGAATCCTTGAAATTTGGAACCATTGTACAAGAGAGATTTTGTTATCCCAGGCTGCTTTGAATTGGCCGGCGGGGGAGGCACAATATCCACCCTAACCGGCATTATAACGCTTACGCAGGGAAAACTGACACCCTCCGTATTGTAAAAATGGATATTCTTTCTGCTTTTCTAGCTCTATCACAATTCAGTCTTGCTTCATTACTGACTAACCTCGCCGTGAACTACGTCGAAAAGCCTACTGATATTATGAGTGAAGTTAGGTCAATTTAACCACACTACTTGTGGAATGTAACCACGGAATTAGGAAAGTTTAATACCGTGGAAATTAATCATGTGCGTGTGACGTATACAATGGTAATCTCATTAGGATTCCAAACATGTCTTAGCTATTAAACAAAAGTACATTTGAAAGCGAAACGAAACATAATTTTAAACATAATGCGCTTCTCACGATTATCATTCTCTAATATATCTAAGGAATTTCCATAGTGACACATTTTATTGATCAATCATAAAAAGTCAAAGGTACACTTTTGTCCCAAATTTTACAATTCGTTCGCGAAAAAACTTATTTTCGGAAAATGTATTGTGAAAATACAACTGAGAAGGAGAATCAGTTTCTGAAAACTTCTGATTTTTATCGCACTTGTAATTTACCCAAAAGGTTTGAGTATCCTTCTTGGTTTTATGGATATGGCATTCAGAGAAGTCCACCAGTAAATCCATTTTACAGAACTACATCAAGTGATTATGGAAGGTAATAATATAAACGAGAAAATATGACTGGGATAATGAAACAAATTTGTTGATAGGTATGAATATTGAATAAAATGTATATGCCATTTTATTTTTCAGATACCCACCAACTATACACAGCGTTCCAACTACATTCTACCCAACTGTTCAAGAATTCACCAAAGTTATGGCTAAGGCAGGGAATTACAGAAATTATTCACTGAACGTGGGCATTGATCCTTCCGTAATTTGACCTTACAAAGCAAAGACAAGATTTATATAATATAATCTTGAAATTTGATTGCATCTTATAGCAAAAATTTCGATAGGTTATTTATACATGTTATACACCTTTTATCTAAAAATATATACCTACAATATTATCTACACATAAATACTTCTTTAATCTCAAAAGAAATGGTGAATTGATATGCTTACACTAAACTGTTATTTCTTTTCAATGTAGCACATTAGTAAAATTAGTAAATCATTTCACTAACAAGCAGACAAGCAGAATATTTATATTATATATATATATATATATATATATATATATATATATATATATATATATATATATATATATATATATATATATATATATATATATATATATATATATATATATATATATATATATATATATATATATATATATATATATATGGGCCACCCCTATAACTTTTTAATGGATTCTTCGATTTTATTGAAATTTGGGTGGTTTATCTCAGACATAATTTTAAATTTTTTCACATACAAAATCAATATGGCTGATTTCCGGTTTCATAGAAAACGATGTAAAAATTAAAAATTTAAATGGAACACCCTATATATTTTTTACATATTTTAATTCTGAGGCTTCAAATACATACATTCCATCTGTCAAATGTCAATTCTAGCGCAGTATCAATTTTGTTTTTCATTTTGTTTTTTTTATCGTAGATGGCTGCGACGTCGTATAAATCATAGATAATTGATTTAAAATATCGCCCAAAGTAATAATTTTTCAAAAAATTCATTTTCGTGAAGTTTGTTAACGATTAAATTCTTTTTCGAACCAGAACTCAGTTTTTTAAATAGAAACATACATGGGCCACCCCGTATATCAAAAAGCTCCTTCAAATTCCTTCAAAATGATTCACACATTAGTTTTCTCAATTTCTAAATAACGAAGTAATTATTGAAAATCTTATTCTTATTAGTTCCCTTTGCTCCTGAGACCCACCCTGTTTACGAAATATGAAAAAAAAAATTTGACAGATGGAATGTATGTATTTGAAGCCTCAGAATTAAAATATGTAAAAATATATAGGGTGTTCCATTTGAATTTTTAATTTTTATATCGTTTTCTGTGAAACCGGAAGTCAGCCATATTGATTTTGTATGTAAAAAAACTCAAAATTATGTCTGAGATAAACTACCCAAATTTCAATAAAATCGAAGTATTCATTAAAAAGTTATGGGGATGGCCCATCACTCATTTACACCCGGTATACAGGGTGAGTCAGTTTTTTGTAGCAGAACTTTAACATCTTGTGAAAGACATTTTTTTATGATGAAAATCTTAAATAAACATATATGCTTACGAGCTTCGTTTCTGATATACAGGGTGCCAAAGTTTTATATTTTTATGTTTTTTTCTAAGTTTCCTCTTATAATTTTCAAAATAATTGAATGAAATTTGGCACACCCATTTCACTTCAATAAGTCAATGTTTGGGGGTGTTAAGCATTTTTGTATACCTACAGGGTGATACACTTTTGGGGATCGTACCCAATTCAACCCTCTCGAACTTTTATGCGTGCCGCCTCTGCTTCCAATGAAACATCAATTTAAATTCTCTCTTTATTTTGGATATTTTTTGCTCTCCTGTATGTTTCTCGAAAACTGTATGTATGTCGAGATAAATGCCAAAAAGAATTGAGCTGTGATGAAACTTTATTTCTTGAACACACTTTATTTGACATTTATTAGTTAATGACTAAAAAAATTACTGATGAATTGAAATTTGGTGAACATATTACACTTCAATAACTCAATATTGGAGGCTATCAAGCATTTTTGAATACCTACAGGGTGATACACTTATGAGGTCGTACCCTATTTAGTCCAGTGAATAGAGGTGGATTACCTTACAAACGGTCCAGTAGATCTGAATTTTTTATATGGTGTCTAGGATGCTTAGTTAGTAGGTATTTGAAATGCAAAATGCACAATTTTTTTCGCTCTTTGCCCGCTGCCATATTGAATGAACCGAAAAAAAAATCGCACTTTCTTCAGATTTTTGGCATTTATCTCGACATCGATGCAGTTTTCGAAAAATATTCAAGAGAGCAAAAAGTATCCAAATTAAAGAGAGAATTAAAATTGATGATTCATTGGAAGCATAGGTGGCACACATAAAAGTTCGAGAGGGTTGAATTGGATACGACCCCCAAAAGTGTATCACCCTGTAGGTATTCAAAAATGCTTAATAGCCCCAAATATTGAGCTATTGAAGTAAAATGGGTGCGCTAAATTTCATCCATTATCATTTTAAAAATTATAGGAGGAAACTTTTGCACCCTGTATATCTGAAACGAAGCTCCTAAGCATATATGTTTATATAAGATTTTCATCATAAAAAAATGTCTTTCACAAGATGGTAAAGTCCTGCTACAAAAAACTGACTCACCCTGTATATATATATATATATATATATATATATATATATATATATATATATATATATATATATATATATATATATATATATATATCTTATATATAAAATTCTCGTGTCACAATGTTCGTTCCCATACTCCTCCGAAACGGCTTGACCGATTCTCATGAAATTTTGTGAGCATATTGAGTAGGTCTGCGAATCGGCCAACATCTATTTTTCATCCCCCTAAATGTTAAGGGTAGTCCACCCCTAATTTTTTTTTTTCATTTTTCAGACATTTTTTGTTTTTATTTTTTTATGATACAGCATACAAAAATACATACAATCCCAAATTTTCACCCTTCTACGATCAACCCTTATTTTTTATTTGTTAAACTCCTTCGAAATGACTCGACCGATTCTCATGAAATTTTGTGTGCATATCGGTTAGGTCTGAGAATCCGACAAAATCTATTTTTTATCCCCCTAAATGTTAAGGGTAGTCCACCCCTTAATTTTTTTCTTTATTTTTCTGACAACATTTTCTGTTCTATTTTTTTATGATACAGCATTCAAAAATATATACAACCCTAAATTTTCACCCCTCTACGATCAACCCCTATTTAGATAGATAAAAATAATTTATATGGCAGAACAACGTTTGCCGGTTCAGATATATAGATAGATAGATATGTAGATAGATAGATAGATAGATAGATAGATAGATAGATAGAAAGATAGATAACTATCTAAATAGATAGATAGAGATACATTAGCAGATAGATGAATATATAGAAAGACAGATAGATAAAAATAATTTTTATGGCAGAACAACGTTTGCCGGGTTAGATAGATATGTAGATAGATAGATAGTTAGATAGGTAGATATACATCGGCAGATAGATGAATAGATAGATAGATAAAAATGATTTATATGGCAGAACAACGTTTGCCGGGTCAGCTACTATATATATATATATATATATATATATATATATATATATATATAAATATATATATATATATATATATATATATATATATATATATATATCAGGGGCGGCTAGTCAAAGGAGGCTAAGGAGGCTAAGCCTCCTCAATAATATTCCGTGTATCACTAATATATTATATTGAATAGTCAGCATTCAGCATATTCATATTAATCAAAATCATATTATTTTATGCACCTACCTTCCTTTCAACCTACATTATATAATATAATTTATTAATTACGATAGAAGGTATTTACATTTACTGCATTTCATTCATTTCAAGATTTGTGGCAACGCTGCGGAGGCATGGAAAGGTATATTCTCAACGTTCATTATGCCTGCCACAGAAAAGCAAACAACGGTGCAAGTACTCCGAATGAATACTTCATTGGAATAGAAAAGCAAAACACATGTAAATGGCAACACCGATAGAGACCCAGTCTTATACAATGTCGACCAATCACAACTATAGAATTTCGCGTGACATCGAGTGAATTCGTTGGAATTCAATCGCAGTGTGATCGTAGTTACTAATGGCTGCGTGTTTACTTATATTGCTCGCGTATTGTTTTAAAATGAGTTTGGTTACTGAAGTTAATTTCAAAAATTTCAATGGTGACTTAGTGGAATATTTGTTATCCCATAACTTTAGTGCACTAAGTTATGAAGATAAAGTTTTGACAAAAACATTGCGACCTACCCCTGAATTAAACAATTTGGTGCAGCGTAACAGACAATAAAACAGCGGTTTTAATACAAGGAATTATGAGAGACATCCTTGCCTAACCGGATCACAGGTAAAAAATAAATTATTTTGTTGGCAGTGTTTACTTCTTACTAGTGAAAATGTCTCTGTTTGGGGCCGCTTAGGATTTTAGGATTTAATTCTATACCTAGTTGAAAATGAGGAATTTTTCACCGATAAAGTAACTTTAAATACAGCACGCGGATTAATATCTTACTTACAAGATAAGGAATTTATATATTTTTTAAACATCTTTATATTAATTTTTGAACAAACAGAAATAGTTTTTCAAATCTTACAGCACAAGTTTTCAGATGTAATTTACTCACGAAATCGGCTCAAGTTTCTTTTGGAAAAAATTTCAGAATTTCGTGCAGAAGTTTATTTTAAAAAACTATTTTCGGTATCTCAAACTACTGATGATACGACTCAATTTAGCCCAAAACGAAAGAAATTCAGTTACGCAGATATGGAGCTTCACTATAAGCAAATATTTCATGAAATTTTGGATACTATTAGGGGTCAAATAGAAATAAGGTTCTTTGATTTGAAAGAACTGCATTTCTTCGACTTACTCAATAAAAATTTGTTAACCGGATTTTCGGCTAATTTTCCAGATAACCTTTTGGAAAATTTATGTCAAAAATACACTTTTTTTGATAATGTGGCCATAAAAAGTGAACTGTGTGTTGTTTATAATGACAATGAAATTTTGGGGCAAAATGAAAATCATGTGAGGACTATTAAATACCTTTTTGATAAGGATTTGAATCAAGATTCACCCCAAGTTTATAAACTCTTAGGTCTAATTGTTTCTATCCCGGTGACATCGGCTTCCGTAGAGCGCTCGTTTTCCACTCTTAAGAGAATTAAAACTTATTTACGAAATTCAATGAGCCAGGATCGTTTGAAAAATATTAGTTTGTTGTCTATTGAAAAGGAATTGGTAAAACTTTTGGCGAAAGACAAAAAATTTTATGAGGATATTATAGATCATTTTGCTAACGTCAAAGATCGCAGAATCCCGCTAATCTTCAAAAATATATAATAACTTTTTATTTGCTCTCACCAGCTGTTAACAAATTCGTTAAGTAGGTAGGTAGATACCTATTTTGTGAAAGAAAAAAAAATTTGATGAATAGATGAATTGATTAATTGTCTGAGAAGAGTTTTTGTGAATATTGTAAATAGGAGTTGTAGGTCTCAAGGTAGACACCCGAAAGTGAAAACAAATTAATAGCTTAGGGTGCTTGTTTTACTTTGATTTTCTTTAAATTATAAGGCGGTTGGGTTGACCTTGAAATCCTGAAAATTTTCGCCTATGGTGTATTTTTTAACACCTCTTGTAGCCTCCTCAAACCAAAACCTCACGAGCCGCCACTGATATATATATATATATATATATATATATATATATATATATATATATATATATATATATATATATATATATATATATATATATATATATGTTGATATATAATTAATATAAATCTTGAATAATTAATTCAGATTGTTTGTCAAATTTTGTATATTCATCATATTTTATATTATTATGTGTTCATATATCAAATAAAAACGAAAATCTATCTATCCCTTCATAATAATATTAGAGCACTGTATCATTTCGATATTTTCAAGAATACTGTATCAAAATAAACAATTACTATGCTCCTTTATAGAATAATTCATCAAAATTACCCAATTCTCATATTTCATGTTCATAACCTAATCATAGTACCCATAAACATTCAGATTGGTGCAAACAAAATGGACGTTCATTATCGGCAAATTGATGTTCCTTTTCTAGTCCGTAAATGGAGTTATCTGTAATGGAAAATTGTACGATTTCATTTCATTCAGTTCTGCGGTCATGAAATTTAAATAGCATACATCCAAATATAGAATTGGCCCTTATATATAGCATAAAAGCTGATTTATGTAAAAAACGAGTTTTTTGTCATGTTCAGCTTTATTTTTAACATATTTCTCAGCGTTTTTCTGTAAAACCAAGATTAACGTTTTGAACTATGAGAATTCTACTTTCAAAATTTCTTTATTAAATTGAAATCGGACCATACCTGTCGCATTCAGGTCTGCTGGAAAATTGCATAGTGAAATATTCAAATGGCCACAGATCAAAAACTATGCATCGGACAGTTTCTGATCTTCGCACAAATGAAGTTTATATCAATAGCTAATACTGGCCGGAGGATCTACGGTACAACTCAAAAAATAACCGAGTCAAAAATTTTTGAAAAAACTGCATTTTGGACGGTTTTTTCCGATTTTCTCTTAAACTAAGGGTTTGATCGAGTCTTCTGACCTCTCATTTTCTTCGTCTTTTCATTTTCTATAATTAGTCTATTGACACCATCACGTTTACTCTGATAGTTTCATTTTTATAAGCAAAAAACTAAAAAAAATGCATTTTTGCATAAAATTGTTAATAACAAAGTTATAAATAATAAAGTCGAGTGAAAAATATATCACTATATCATATGGAAATATTTTACAAACAATGGCGCAGCTGGTTTTCTTCTAACACTTTTTACATGAAAAAATTTCTGTAGCTTGGCCTATAACCGTAGTGGCATCATCAGCATACAAAAACAAACAGCAATCCACACTAGATCCTATATCATTTTATTACCTTACAAACGGTCCAGTAGTTCTGAAGTTTTTATATGGTGTCTAGGATTCTCGCTCTTTGCCCGCTGCCATATTGAATGAACCGAAAAAAAAATCGCACTTTCTTCAGATTTTTGGCATTTATCTCGACATCGATGCAGGTTTCGAAAAACATTCAAGAGAGCAAAAAGTATCCAAATTAAAGAGAGAATTAAAATTAATGATTCATTGGAAGCATAGGCGGCACACATAAAAGTTCGAGGGGGTTGAATTGGGTACGACCCCCAAAAGTTTATCACCCTGTAGGTATTCAAAAATGCTTAATAGCCCCAAATATTGAGCTATTGAAGTGAAATGGGTGTGCATCAACAACAACAAAGTAGAAGTTATGCAAACGCAACCGGTAACAGATCAAGCATGGAACAACCAATTGATATAAACGATATGATGAAGAAATTCCTAGAAGAATTTAAAACCATGTTTCAACAACTTATTCAACAGAACAGCATGGTATTGAACATGCTAACCACGCTTGTAAATAAAATTCACTAATTTTATTAAGGTCGCAAAATGCAATGCCAATGGGCTTCTACAACACAAAAATGAGGTAGATATTTTTCTCCATCATAACTCAATAGACATTCTACTCATAAGTGAAACACATTTTACAAACAGATCATATTTTACTATACCCCACTACATCACTTTATTATACAAATCATCTGGGCAACCTTCAAATATAAAATGAATATATCCAAGAAGATAAATTCAATTTAAAATTTCATCTAAGAATATAAATTTCAGAAACTATTATTTAAATATATAAATATATTTGAATAATTCTAAATGTTAGTGAACAAATTATCACAATATATATATATATATATATATATATATATGGAGGTATATATATATATATATATATATATATATATATATATATATATATATATATATATATATATATATATATATATATATATATATATATCGGGTGTCCACGGAAGGAGGCTCGCCCCTATAACTTTTTTGTTTTTGGAGACAATGAAATGAAATTTACAGGATCTGTTTAATGCATAAAACTGCATTTTTTGACAAGTAACTCAACTTCATGTAACTTCCGGTTTCACCGGAAGTGACATAAACTTTCGATTTTTAAATGGGACACCTGGTATATTTTCAGTTTTTTTTTGTCTCCATACTTTTTGTAATCGTTGTTCAAGTTTTTTTTCGGAATAAGTTTTTATTCTAGAGGGCTATAGATGCGTTCAAATAAATAAGTTCGGTCCTAAAATGGCCCTGTTTGCCATCCAGGGACGTAGATTTGTGGGCGAAGCTTTGGATTTATTTTGTTTCAGTTGTGTTGGTCACAGGTTACTCGATGATTTCAAATGTTATTTTAGTCCCAATAAGATTCTTCATTTAAAGAAAGTTCTAAGGTTATGGGATTTCGGGGTTTTATCGAAAGTTTTCTTTCAACCTAATACCTAGAGTGCGGTATCAAATTGATCGTAATAAAATTATCTTTTTTTTTTAACCCGACGAGGCACCATGTTGCCATTTGAAAAAAAATAGTAATAAAAGTTTTAAAATTAAACTTCACATAGCTGGAACATTTTGATCGAAAACAGTGAAGTTGTATTTTAACATACATTTTAGGACCGGAATTAGTTATTTGAACGCATCCATAGCCCTCTAGAATAAAAATTTATTTCGAAAAAAAAACTAAAAAAAGATCACAAAAAGTAACAAATGATACATGATTGTATTCTAAATGTCATATGGAGACAAAAAACTGAAAATATGCCCGGTGTCCCATCTAAAAATCGAAAGTTTATGTCACTTCCGGTGAAACCGGAAGTTGCATGAAGTTGAGTTACTCCTCAAAAAATGCAGTTTTATGCATCAAACAGATCCTCTAAATTTCATTTCATTATCTCCAAAAACGAAAAAGTTATAGGGGCGAGCCACCTTCCGTGGACACCCGGTATATATAAATATATATATAGGTATATATATATATATATATATATATATATATTCATATATATATATATATATATATATATATATATATATATATATATATATATATTTCAAAAATTTGTATTTGATGTGCAGTTGAAAGAATAGATAGAGGAAAACGTTTCTTGGCCAAACGCTCTGTATAAAATTGCGACAGAGTTATTTAACTCCCAGGTGATGCACTAAAAATTGGCGATATGAGGAAAAGAGTCCATCTAATTACCTGAACATTCATGGCCTCCAGGCAGAAACGTGGAAGACTGAAATCTTTACGAGGTATACTTATTCATCTTAGGATAATTACCATAAATATCGAGAAAGTTGCACAGGTAACAAGAGAAAAGAAAATGCCAGTTCAGTTCGCATAAGAAATGAGTGCGTGATGGAACATGGGACGACATTGTATCCGTGAACTGTGTCTAATTTTGGCGGCGATTTTCTGCGAAAAAAGTAAGTGAAACTAAGTAATATCTTCAGAGTTTTTCGTCAGTCCTAAGATCGTAGATGTGGTGGGTCGGTTCATGTCGAAATATCTATAAGTATTTAGGGGGCCTATTGTTTTATAGTTTTTTTTATAGTAATTGATATAACTCTTAAATACTAATACTGCGGTAAGTATTAATCAGCTAAAATTTCGCAATACTCCCAAAAAAAAGGATGAATTAATTTAATAATGTTCTTTAAATTTTTCTAATTGATTAAAATTTTGAGAATATTGTGTTTCATGAAATACAATAGTAAAACAGGTGTCATTTTTCAATAAACAAAAATAAACGCGTGCTACGCACTCGTTGTGCAACTTTCACACGCGTATCTTAATGATGCTGTTAACTCACTTGTATCGTAAATAACTATTAATTGATTTATATTTATAAACTTTTCATCTATATTATTGAAATCGATTATTCCATTCGGTTTTATATCCAAATTAATATTTCGTGTCGTATTAAAGCGATATATATATATTCTGAGTAATGATTACAATTTTGCATTTCCGATGGTGAAAATCCATGTCAAACAGACAGATGCCGTATATTCATTTGGATTATTGGTTGGCAGTAATGCGGAATAATTATGCAAAATAATTCACATAATTACAATTAATAACAGTTATTCAGTTTAATCTGTTTTATCGATTCTATGAAATCGACGAAGACCTCCTATTATTTATTTTAATAATTTTAATTATCGTTGTATTAACTAATGCGGTATTTAGTTGTCTAAAGCAAATCAACTTGCGTCAGGTACGTAGAGGTGAATTAAAATGCAATTAAAAAATTAAAATTCAACTTTGAGGGAAAATTGATGTGGGACAAGGAAAAATGAATGTGGATGCAGGTGTCTACACTAAAATTAAAAAATTATAAAGTTCAGATGTAGCAGGTAATGCTCGAAACTATTCATTGGATAAAAAAAAATTTCACCAATTTTATTATGGAGTTTTAGAGAGGATATTGAGTGCTGTTAAAAAAAAGAGCTTTTTGTGGCGACCAATTTTACGAATGCTATCTTGAAGGGGCCCTTAAACAATCAATATTATTGACAATACCAGTAGGTAGTGTCAATACAATTGTTTACTCTTTGAGGGTACCACCGTCAATATCGCCGTACTCTACACTGTCAATATTATTGTCAGTAATTGTATCAATACCAGGGCCGGCCTAAGGCGAAAATTGCAAATGTGCTAGACTCAAATTTTATGCCCCTGCCGGGGGGTATGGAATTTTTTGAAATTTAAGGTCCAAAAACACAGTTTTTGTGCACTTTTGCTCCTTGTAGAACATTAAATTTATGTATGACAATTGGATTCATTATTGATTGACTTGATATGTTCAGTACTCTTACTTGTACTATAACCACTATTATGTCGAATAAACTAATGAAAGCTTAACTCTAGGTAACGTTGCAATGATTTTTATGCGTATACTGCAATTACTACCTAATGCGGGAATCACCGTCCACCGGACCTAAGATAAATTTCCATATGGCATGGGTAAAAGAAAATAAAGCAACAGAACATAGTGAACCAATAATAACAGTGTTTATTAATGGCGCAAACACAAAAACAAATTATTAACTATGAGGATAGTACATAGTCTCTTTTATTATACATTTTATACAAGGGCTTTTCTTGCTTTCATTTCGGAGAATGAATTTACTATTTTAATTTCAGACGCCAATTGGCTAGAAAAGCAAAGCCAGGGGAGGGGGAGGGACTTTCCGCGTCCCGCCACGAGACGACTGTTCTACTGACCTTGGACCTTGGTCAAGGGCATCAGTCTTACTATATTTCAGAACTCATTGGGGTAGCCGGGTAGATCTTCGGTTTTAACTGTAATAGTTTTAAGACAAAATTCCTATAAAGACGGCGGCAAATCATTGGAAGCTAGGACTTTTTAGCTGTGTGAATTAATTTTTCAATCCACAAACTGGCAACGATGCTAAGCGAGGGGTGTAGAGGGAAGTGTACAGCTGTTTAGGGTCCAAGCTTCCAATGATATGCCGTCGGGTAATATTTCTGCCCAACATTTAAATCAGTTTCTAAAACTTTTCCAAATTTATTATTTTTTTACAAAAATTGGTCAACTTAATGCCCCTCCAAAAGATTTGAGTGTGCGGATGCATACTTCGCACACCCGTTAGGCCGGCCCTGATCAATACTTTGGGGTCATCTAACATTAGTGGCTTCTGCAAGTCAAGACGTATATCTTGGAGTTTTAAGACAATGTTTTGTAGAAGAATCTCCGTTTTTGAAAATGTAAGGAGATGATTCATAGACAGTCCCTACATTTGTCAGGCGACCAATTTTACGAAGGCTGTCTTGAAGGGGTCCTTACACAATCAATATTATTGGCAATACCAGTAGGAATGGTCAAAAAAGTTGTTCACTCTTTGAGGGTACCACCGTCAATAACGCCGTACTCTACACTGTCAATATTATTGTCAATAATTGTATCAATACTTTGGGGTCATCTAAAATTAGTGGCTTCTGCAAGTCAAGACGTATATCTTGGAGTTTTAAGACAATGTTTTGTAGAAGAATCTCCGTTTTTGAAAATGTGAGAAGATGGTTCATAGACAGTCCCTACATTTGTCAGGCGACTAATTTTACGAACGCTGTCTTGAAGGGGTCCTTACACAATCAATATTATTGGCAATACCAGTAGGTATTGTCAATAAAGTTGTTCACTCTTTAAGGATACCACCGTCAATATCGCCGTACTCTACACTGTCAATATTATTGTCAATAATTGTATCAATACTTTGACGTATAACTTGGAGTTTTAAAACAACGTATTGTAGAAGAATCTCCGTTTTTGAAAATGTAAAGAGATGGTTCATAGACAGTCCCTACATTTGTCAGAAACTACTGGGTGCTCAGTACCAACATTTAATTGAATAAATTTTTGATTTATATAAGCAATTTTAAATTTAAAAATACAAAATAATAAAACTTCATAATTTTTTCCTGAAATACAACATTTTAATATATTTTAAAAGCTTAGAAATTTAGAGTCAGCATCAAAATAGGTGGGATCCGATCTATCGTATGCCATATAGCCCTCAGTGCCATTTGAAATTCCACCTCTTTCACAACTTCATATTAAGCGGAAAATCCAAGTGGAAATTTCCCTTTGAACACTCTGTATATCAATACTACACGCATAAAAAGAACCTAGTGATTTATTCATTCTTATGTGGTATTGGATAAATTGAAGCACTCAATTTACATGACGCAATGTATCTCCATATACGAAATAATGAATATTTCAAGGGAGGAAAATTCACTACACGATTTTCTCATTTTTCCAGCCCTGGCTGCCAGACAAATCGATTGCATCGAGAACGGTAAATTTTACAGGGATCCTGGTCGACCAACGCATAAAGTTTGGACAGAAAGTGAGTGCGCTAAATATTTCCTATGTTTGGAGAGGGAAGTTTTCCATTTTCACTGTTCAACCGGTCTTTTATTCGACGTAAACAGACAAATATGTGACTTCAAAGCGAACGTGGAAAATTGCGATGTTACTTCTGGTACGTATGCAATTTTGTGAATGAGTGAAGACATAGCTTTGTTTTATTATTTTGAATTTTATAATTATTTATTACCAATGAATTTTTTACTCGTTTAGGCCAAGCTACAGAGATTTTTCATGTAAAAAGTGTTAGAAGAAAACCAGCTGCGCCTTTGTTTGTAAAATAGTTCTATATGATAAAGTGATATGTTTTTCACTGGACTTTATTATTTATAACTTTGTTATTAACAATTTTATGCAGAAAATCGCGTTTTTTAGTTTTTTTCTTATAAAATTGAAACTATCAGAGTAATCGTGATGGTGTCAATAGACTAATTGTAGAAAATGAAAAGACGAAAAAAATGATAGGTCGGACGACTGGATCAAACCCTTAGTTTGAGAGAAAATCGGAAAAAAACAGCCAAAATGCAGTTTTTTCAAAAATTCAGAACTCGGTGATTTTTTGAGTTAAAGCGTAGATCCTCCGGTCAGTATTATTTATTACTATAATACTCAATTTGTGCGAAGAGCAGGAATTGTCCGATGCATAGTTTTTGATCTGTGGCCATTTGAATATTTTATATGCAATTTTCCAGCAGACCTGAATGCGACAGGTATAGTCCGATTTCAATTTACAAAAAAATTTTTGAAAGTAGAAATCTCATAGTATAAAACGTTCATCTTAGTTTCACATGAAAACGCTGAGAAATATGTTAAAAATAAAGCTGAAAATGACGAAATTACTGTCATGTGCCGACGCTTTCGAATGTCATGCTTCTCCTTGCCTGCTGCTCTACCCCCACTCTTCAACTTCCCTCACGCGCTCGGCCGTTTTTCGTCATGTTCAGCTTTATTTTCAATATATTTCTCAGCGTTTCCATGTAAAACCAAGATGAACGTTTCGAACTATGAGAATTCCACTTTTTTTCCTAATTTTTTTCAAATGTTAATGTAATAAGTATACAGCAAGCACTTATTATGCAAGTTGCGTCTGTAAATAGCAACCTTAAGATCATTTCCTACTGGGATCCGATAATTTTATATCTGTTAATGTCATCAAAACACATGCAAATAGTTTCTCTAGAAAAATTTCCTCGTTTCTCAATTATTATAGGAATACCAAATGATTTGACCAGGGCCGGATTAACCCTGTCCGGGCCCCTAGGCAATAACCCTGTCCGGGCCCCAGGTCTTTCAAGTTGATAAAGAGATGTAGTGTAACTTCCATCAGATGATCGACTTCAGGTATCCTGTCACTTCAAAGACTTATGTGATATTGCAACAACATGGTTACTTTGACTTGATGCTGCAGCATCACCTTACCTGACTCGTTAGCTTTTATTGAAATGGTCTTAATGAATAGGTTATAGATAAGTGATGAATGATGATCCAGGTTGCATGATGGGTTAGGAAAGAGAAATGAGACGGGACGCGGTTATTTTAAATTTGATCTTGTTAAACGCAATAAAATACAACTTTCTTACTTTTTTAGAAATAAAATCGTTTAAGAGATCTTGGAAGGTGGAAGGCTCTCTAATACATTCTGAGAATTCAAACGGTTTTGAGACATATACCAAGTTTATACGAGCACCTAAAAGCGGTTTAGTGGAAATCGGTTTAAAATAATTCTCATGTATAAACACCCGTAAACCGCTTTAGCGATAGTAAACCGATTTAGCTTAAATCGATTTAAATAAGTGGATGATCCGGTTGTAAACCGCTTTAAACTACCGTGTAAACACCTGTCACCATTAAACCGATTTAACTCCCAGTGCTACCAACACAAATGCGCAAATGCTTTAAAAAAGTAAATAATCATATATTTTGAGGTTAGAGTCGTTAGAGATTAGTTTTTGCTAAATAAACTCATTTGGTTATCACTTTTATTGAAACATTTTGTGTACTTATTAGAAAAGGAGAAGGAGAAAGGTAAAATAGTCAACTGGATGGAACTGGAAACGCACTATTTGCTCACCATAATAAGGGATCTAAATATACTAGAAATGTTAGATGGAAAGAGGTTTAGGAATGCGGAAATCTTCAAGATTATTGAGGAGGACCTGAATCGTGGTGGAACTCTCTGTAAGACAGTTTGAGGAATGTCCAGAGCAATTTCAGAAAGCAAAAAGTCTGAATTTAGCATTAAACCCCTTATCTTGCTCATCGTTGCGCTTCTCATTTTCATAATCCTCATTAAAACCCTTTTTCTTCTCTCAAGCACTAATTGGTTCAAATAAACCATAAACAGTCTAATAATATTTAAATTATCCATTATTTAATTATAAATAATTGTTCGATAATTTAGAAACTTTTCCACCTTTAAAATTTACTTCTTTACAAAACGAAAACAAATCAAATTTTTTTAAATCCTATGTTGGCAATGGTAAACAGCTGTTTAATCTTGAGTCGGAATCCCTTTCTTAATCCTCTCATGTAAACACTGACCAAACTGAATTACCTCTAAACCGGTTCAGCCACTAAAGTGGTTTAATTTCCCGTATAAACTTGGTAATTGTTGAACGAAGACACAATATTAGTTCTACTAGTCGATACTAGATGGTTCTGTATATATGAAGTATTTCATCAATTGACAACATGCGTCGAAAGAAAGTAATAATATTGTTGAGGAATTTCATACAAATTTTCAAATAAAATTTTCATTCGATGATTTTTTTTCTTGGGGCGTGCAAGGGCCCCTCGTCGATGAGGGGCCCCTAGGCAGTTGCCCACTCTGCCTAATGGTTAATACAGCCCTGGATTTGACCTAAAGAATGAAATTGAACTAGACTTACCTATTGTCTTTGATTGATTTAATCATGAGCTATTGACACTCAATCTTAAAAAGACATACTACCTACCTATGTACAGCTATGTCAATCACCTTCCTAATTAACCCATACTATGGCCTTATACTTATTTGAAAAATGTAGTAAAGAAGTGGTTCTTGTAGGAACCTGATTTTTAAACTCTTTAGACTAAATATTTCAGTACCAACTGTCTTGACCATGTCTTGACTGTATTTTACTCTGCTTTTTTTCCACAGAGATCAACATTCCAAGACCATTATTACAAAGAGCGAAATGTGAAGAGTACGATCAACTAGGATGTGCAGATGGTACATGCCTTCCTCAGGATTATTTTTGTGATGGTTCTGTTGATTGTGCGGATGCAAGTGATGAAGGTCACTGTAATGGAGGAAACGACCCTAACAGTGCGCCGTCTTGCAATACCTCTTCCTGTAAATTGCCTGATTGTTTCTGCTCGAGAACTGGTAGGTAGAAAAACAAAACGACTAATTTATTAACACAATCTAGAAAACCTTTTCCTGTCCTTACAATAGCTGACCCTAAAGGAAAGGTAACTGTATCTTCGAATTGAGGTTATGTATCTTTAAATCGAAGTTATATATCTCCGAATTAAACTTATAGATTCTCGAATCGAAGTTATAGACCTCAATATTGAGGTTAAAGACCTCAGAATGAAATTTATAGTTCTTCAATTCGAGGATACACCTTTTGAGTTGAGGTTATAACTTTTTGAATTGAAGTATTGATCTTTCAAATTGAGGTTATGTATCTTCGAGTCGACCTTATAGATTTTCGAATCGAAGTTATACAGACCTTAAGGTTATTTATTGAGGTTATAGTTTTTCGAAGTGAAATTACAATTAGACCTTCGAATTAGGCTCATACTCTTTCAAAATTCAAATAATTTCGAAAAACATCTGGAGTTACTCAAAAAATCGTACAATCTCACTGGTTCCTGGATGATAATCTCAAAATTTCAAACCAATTTTTTCTTGATAGGTACCGATATTCCATTAGGATTAAACGCCAAAGAAGTACCTCAAATGATAGTTTTAACTTTCGATGATGCAGTAAACCCAGAGAACTGGGATATATACACCAGAGAACTGTTAACTTCAGATAAGACCAATCCAAATGGATGTCCCATAAAGGCCACATTTTTCGTAAGCCATCAGTACAACAATTACCAAATGACACAAAAACTGTGGAATTTAGGACACGAAATTGCTGTACATTCTATAACGTAAGTGATTTATTGAATGAATTAAATAACTGAGACCCAAGTGAGAACCTTGCGGAAACCGTAAACAGAACCAATTTCTAAAAGTATTATTTTATTTGTTCCAAATCTGAATCAAGGTAATTAGAAATGAAGATTATTTGCAGACATCGTGGTCCAGAACAATGGTGGTCCTATAACGCAACTATAGAAGATTGGTTTGATGAAATGGTGGGTGAGGCGAATATTTTAAACAGATTCTCCAGAATTAAATTAGACCAAATCAGGGGAATCAGAGCTCCGTTCTTGAAGGTGGGTTGGAATAGACAGTTTCTGATGATGAAAGAATTTGGTTTCGAATATGACAATTCAATCATAGCGCCAATTTCTAATCCGCCATATTGGCCATACACTATGGATTTCAAGATGCCCCATGAATGTTCAGGTGATTATATGTAGTAGTAGTAGTAAATGTTTTCTTTATTGAACTAAACAAATGTTCACATTGTCATGTAGTTCATCCTATAACTAAATTAAGTTTCAATTATAATAAACCTTATTATCTAATATCTAAATATTACATGTTTAAGATATACAAGTGAGACAAGTATGTTTCAACAAGAGTAACATCAAACAAAGTATTTTTTAACCTATCTGGTAGGATAAAAAATCTCAAGTGTAAAAGCTTTAAACAGGAAATTAAAAAACACTTTGTTTGATGTTACTCTTGTTGATGATATTGACTACTGTTTCTTGAAAAGGATTGATTCTTTAGCAATACTCTTTTCACTATAAATTGGTATTAAGTAATTATATTTATCTCAACAGTGTCCCAAAATTGCCCATCTAGATCTTACCCAGGTTTGTGGGAAATGGTAATAAATCCATTGGAAATGGGACAATACACTTGCCCAATGGTGGATTCCTGTCCATCTCATCTTTCTGGTGATGAAATATACAGCATGTTAATGCACAATTTCAAGAGACATTATCACACAAATCGAGCTCCGTTTGGTTTATATTTTCACGCGACTTGGTTCAAGAAAAAAGATTACTTACTTGCATTCCAGGTGAGCTATAATTTCTACGGCTTATTTTGATTTTTTTTTGTATCTTCTAGGATATTTAATGCAATCAAAGAAAATTTTGGAAAACGGCAACAGTGTTTATGATATCCTATAATTTTCTGTTTATCTCAAAATTAGTTCCTAAGTATCACCACTTTCAAATGAGTGATTTTTTAGGCTTCAGATTGAAAAATGATACATTTCTAAAATTACTGTTTTTATATTTTAAGTGACAACTCTCACAATATGATTATAACCCTCAAAGGAAACAAGAATCGAATATATATTTAGGGTATGTAGAATCAGGTTAATGATACAATGTTGCCAATTGTACCAAATTTCTTTGAATCTGATAATTATTGAATTTTTTCAAAAGTTTGGTTCCATATTGATATTAAAGAATAATCAATTTTAACATAAACAATGTTGCCTATTATAACAATTTTCTTTGAATGATAATTATTGAATTTATGTAGAAAATTATCCTTCGAAATACACGCAATGTTGTCTATTGTACCAATTTTCTTTAAGCCTGATAATTAATTCAATATTAGCAGTAATTTGGTTCTTCTCAATATTACAGAATTATCAATTCAAATACACTCAATGTGCAATAGCACCAATTTTCATTAAAAAAGCTTTTTATTAACTTTCAGAAATTAGTTTATTCATTGACATCAGAGAATTATCAATAGAAATACATACAATATTGCTAATTGTACCCATTTTCTTTAAAACTGATAATTAATTAAATTTTTCCAGAAATTTATCTGCTCATTGATATAATAATAAGTTATCAACCGAGATACATACATGTTGCCAATTGTAACAATTTTCTGTTAATCTGATAATTATTGAATTTTCGCAGAAATTTGCCCTCTTATTGATATTAGAGGATTAACAATCGAAACACACAGTGTTGCCTATTGTTCCAATTTTCTTCAAACCTGGTAATTATTGATTTATTTCAGAAATTCCTCGATGTCGTTCTGCAAAAACCAGATGTTTGGTTTGTAACTAATTCTCAAGCTATTCAGTGGTTAAAGAATCCCATAACCTTAGATCGCCTCTTTTATTTCGACGAATGGGATTGCAACAAGAAATATTTTAAAAAATCAGAAATAGCTTGCAGTTTGCCGAACGAATGTGAAGTGTACAGCAGAGTTTTCCAGCAGAACCGAATTTTTCACACATGTACAGAGTGTCCATTAAAATATCCCTGGTTAAGGAATGAATTTGGCACTGACTGAATTAAAAATATGGCCATTATATACCTTGTAAAAAAAAAGTATTAAGCATCAAGAGGTGCGTGACTTTTAATTTTATTTTCTCCAATATATAATGGAGTCTTGATTTTAATTACTGAATAAATTTTTTGTGTGAATAATTTTTAATTTTATTCTAAATTAATACCTACCTCTGAAACTAATGATATATTTCTGATTGGATCATGGTTAAATAATTAGAAAAATAATGTAAAATATTTATGTTTCCCACAGAAGAAATTCAACAACAATTATTCAAAATAATTAAAAACAAACAAAAACAGAACACAGTTTATATACATTAAAATTACAACTGCTTAAACATATTCGAGAGAACTTGAAGTACATCCCTGTAATCCTAGAAAATTGTAGAAGTGCAAAATATTACCAAAATTTTGTCACTTTGGACATTGGTTGACAAATTTAAATAAATCATCGAACATATCATTAATTTGATAAAACAGAATATATATAATGAAAAAAAATTAAGGTTATATAAATTTGGCACATTTCACATATTTTTAAATAAATAACATCAACTATAATCAGCTTTAATTTAAAAGAACAAAGAAAAATAATCTTCTCCTAATTACTCTTCATCAAGGTGTAGCAAAAATTAATTTTTTCTATATTTCTTAATATTTATAATTAGCATAGTCGAAATTTGTTACTTTGCTCAAAATGTAGGACATTTTACATTAGTAACGTTTTCAAGGAAATTGATACAACATACTTAATTCAAATATTCAATAATTCAAGCTATTTTTTTTATATATTATCTTATATACATTTGAATTACACTTATTTTTTATTAAACATAATTTATGCTAAGGTATCACATCGAATTTTTGGAAGTATCTCAGATAAGGTGAATCTATATAACCAACCTTAATGAAATCACCTAAGCAAGTACTTTAATATTAAAAAAATTATAGCTAATGTTGTTTGGGTCACGGGAATTGTACCATGACATCTGTTGTAGGGACGCTGCCTTGTTTCGAAAATTACTGAAACAAAATAAAAGCATTAACTGAAATACACTTTCCACAATTTTTTTAGCCACCAATAGCGGTTACAATGAAAGTCTTACCGATAAGCTCATTGGGAAAAAAAACGAACAAGGAATCTGTTGCATTCAATATACTCCACGCAAACTAGTAATGAAAAACAAAAATACTTCCCAATAAATTATGTGCCGAATTTGAGTAGCAAAATTTGCAACAAAAACAATTTGTACAAATAAAAGAAACTTGAAGTCATTCATGGTCAATAAAAAAGAAAAATCTGACATCGGAGAAAACAGTGGTGTTTACAAAATATTTTGCGACGAATGTCCTGCTTTCTATATTGGATAAACAGGAAGGAATATAAACGTTCGCGTTGAAGAACATAAAGAGCCAATTTTGCAAAATAAAAACACCACTGGCTTCTCCGAACATTGTATAAAATTTAATCATTTCCTGGATTTCAACAAAACCCAATTGTTGCATTCAGGTAACAAAGGAAAGCGCCTTGACCTTCTTGAAATTCACGAAATAAGTTCCAACCATAATAGTAAATTACCCCTTGTAAACGAACAAATTGAATTTCAGGTATCACCTTTGCTTTTGTCTGTTTTATAAAATAAGATGTAATACTCTCCTGTAGTCAGTCTTGATAATGAGTTCATAACTCGAAACATGTCGACTAAACTTTACTGCTAAATACAGTATCTAAATATTTGTATATAGTGAAACTTAAGCCAAGTGTGTTTTATTTTAAAGCTAACAATTTTTTTTTAAAATTGACGTTTTGAAGCCTCCCAAAAATGTACGCTACTGGCATATATCAAATAGTAATAATTAAAAATAGTCTCTTTGTCGGCCTTCTTAAACCACCAAAATTTGAAGTTCATCAAGTGTTAAATAAAAGCTATAACTGGGTGTGATTAAGTGGGACACACTGTATATATATATACATTTACTCGTTTTTTCTTAGAAATAACAGGCCATTAGAGTTATAAACTCAACCTTATTAAACAGTTTTCCTCACGAAATTTCCGACTTTTTCAAAACTGATTTCGTCAAAAAAAATTAAAATACTACGAATCTTCGACTTTTGAGACAACGAGTGGAAAAATGAAATTTTGCCATGAAATATAGTGTTGGTAAGATAACCAAGTATATATTAACACAACCTCGTACAATTTGTATCGTGGCAACGAAACCGTAAGAGGATATTTAATAAAACATCTCAAAATGCCCTCGTTAAGACCCCATTACGAACAGAACTCCTGAAAACTACCAGATACATCAGCGAAACGTACGCGATGCATTAATTAGTGGGATTTGGTACGAAAAAAACACACTCCAGTTGGCCACGAGTACAATAAAAACGAGCATCGCTAGTTATTTTGGTCTCTGCCCGACCGGATAAAGTGGAAATTATTTCTCGAACTCGGTGCGGCGTTGCCGGTTTGACCGGTCGTTTTTTCGATTTTTATTTACGCGCGGAATGTGAATTATGCAAGAGAAACACATTACCGGTAGTTGAATTACGTACAATTAAAGGCGAAGAAGCGAAAAAAAAGAGAGGAAAATTTGGCGGACGGTTTAGTCTTTATCGTTTTTTTCTCGTAGTTCAAATGAATAAAATTCGTGCTCCATTACTACTGATTTTCAAATTTCCAATTATATCAATTTTTTATGATTTGAAAATGATTGGGTCCAAATTGACAGAATGGCAACATCTACAATATAAATGTAGAGCCTTAAATGATTCACGGAGAAGAAGATAACATTTATATTACCAATTTTGTCTAAATAAGTATGGAATTATTATTCAGTGAAGAACACATTTCATACTATTCAAGAAAACTCGACAACATGGCAACATCAAGAGTATAACTGTAAAATATACAACGATTCATGAATAAGTATAATTTTCACATTTTCAATATTGTCAATTTCAACAATACCGTAATAAATTATTTTTTAATCCAAATAATTATGGTGAACAACTTAGTTCCTACGGTTTAAGAATTTTCGATAAAATGGCAACATCGCAAATATCATTGTGATGTCTTTAGTGACGTAAATACGTGGATGAAATTTATATATTCATTTTTCCTTCGAACAATAATTTGACTAATAATACGAAGGAATTTCAGGACATGTTTTACATACTTCATGCGATTCGGGAAATTTCGACGTAAAGGCAACATTACAATGTTACTTAATTTCTTAATAGCTAATCAAAGTAATTGATTAATAAAGTTTTGTGACTGATATACCTACCAATTAAAAATATAATAAAAACAATTGAAATCAAAATAGCAACAATGTACGTAAATTGTTTCATCTAAGAATATAAAACATTATAGAACATTATGAAATTTTTTTATTGTATATTCAACAATATACATGGAACAAATTTTAAGGAATGAAATCACATGTTTTACATACTTCCTGCGATTGAGGAAATTTCGACTGAAAGGCAACATTACAATGTTAATTAATGCCTTAATAACTGAGAAAATTACGATAATATAACTATGAGAGATGAAATTCTGTTATTGAATTTTCAACACTACATTGAAGAAATTTGAATATACCACATTTATCATTATTGTCGTCCATTTTACAAACTTGTTAGTTCTTCGCGACGTTTTTGATCGAGCTCTTTATCGTTAGTTTGATGAAATTGCACATTATACAGTATGGAAGCCCTTTCATTATCGAGTAGAGTGTGTTGGATTATTATTAATTGAACTTCCTGAAAAATTAATTAAAACTAGCTTATGGAAGCAGGCGAGAAATATTCGAGATGGTTAATTAAGAAATCAGTTGAGCGGATAAGTGAAATGGTTTTTTTCATTCGAGGACTCGAATTTTAAACGAAAAATTATAAGTTAAAGAAGTCAAAGAACAAAAGTACTATTTAATGGATTTTCCGGAGAATTTTCTAGGAAATATCACAATTTCTTTGCTACAGTCGAATATTGCTTCTTTTATATTACCAATTATCACTGTCTTGGTGCTCCTATTCTCCAGATATATTACGTTTCAATAATTGATTATATTCGGCAGAGAAAAAACAAAATGTTCTAATTACTACTGCAGAAAAAAGTCGGGAAGCACAAGATCAGGAGATCTTGCTGACCATTCTATAAAACTTCCTTATATCATAGGATCTACCTAACCACGAATAAAAAAATCAGGAGGCATTAGATCTAGAGATCTAACTGGCCAATCTATGAAACTTCTTCATATCATTGTATCTACCTATCCATGAATAAAAAAGTCAAGAGGCATTAGACCTAAAAGTCTAGCTGGGAAATATATGAAACTTCTTGATACCATTGGATCTACCTAACCATGAATAAAACACTCAGGAAGCATTAGATCTGGAGATCTAGCTGGCCATTCTATGTAACTTCTTCGTAACATTGGATCTACCTAACCATGAATAAAAAAGTTAGGAAGCATTAGATCTGGAGATCTAGCTGGCCATTCTATAAAACTTCTTCATATCATTGGATCTACCTAACCATGAATAAAATAGTCAGGAAGCATTAGATCTGGAGGTCTAGCTGGCCATTCTATAAAACTTCTTCATATCATTGGATCTACCTAACCATGAATGAAAAAATCAAGAAGCATTAGATCTGGAGATCTAGCTGTCCAATCTATAAAACTTCATATCATTGGATCTACCTAGTCAGGAGGCATTAGATCTGTAGATCTAGCTGGCCAATCTATGAAACTTCTTCATATCAAGTTTGCGTAAAACTAAAAGTTATCTGAAAAATATAGAGTTTTACTAATTTCGTATAGTTTAACTGAATTAATAGCACTGAGCTGATTGAATAAAAGATAGTAACGCAAATATAAGCGGGGTAAAATTCTGAAATTCGGGTCTCGGGAACAGTACATGAATGAAAATAACACAATGCGAAATTTTTCCTATTTCTAAATACATTCTTCATGGTCCGCCAACGCGCTCTCGTCCAAAATTGGCTTATCCATTCTTTTAACACGAACAAACGAATGTTTCTGTCCATTCTATTCGATTTTCAATCCTGGAATTGAACAGATTATTACCGGATGCATTGTGTGCTTTCATTCTGCCCATTAGGGCTTTTTTTTTGATCGGCACAGCGCCCTTTTGATACTTTCGACTGCCAACCGTCAATTCAGGTCCATTTGGGTGGATTTAACTCGACAAGCCGTCCGTGTTCTGTCATTGTACGATGGAAACTGCATTTCCACCTAAAAAAGATTCTACGGAAATGGTGTATTGCGAAAAACAACTGTTCGCATAGTTGAGATTATTGTTTTTAAGGGAAAAATCATCGGGTATTTTTACGGGAGAAATTGTGCATTTCAAAGTTTCAGATTTGTCGAAAATTATGTCTCGATGAACTTGGAAACACCTTGATCGATTCAGTCATAGTTATTAACGTAACAAGGCCGATATGTAGCAAATAACGGATGAGGTTGGATATTGTAATCCGAGGCGCAGCCGAGGATTATAACTAACCGAATCCGTTATTTGCGTATCGGACATGTGTCGTTAAAGACTTTTCGTAATCCCGTTGGAAGATTACATTTTGATTCCGAAGAAAAAACAAACCCTGTACCTCGTAATTCTGAAGAAAAATCCCAACGTCGTGCACTCTGTTGTCATGGAACTGTTTGGCAATTTTATAAACAACGTCAGTTTTTTGTGTTCGCAAGTTCGCTGTAACGACGACTATGGATGAAATTGAGGAACAAAATGAAATTCCTTTTGAAATATTGGAAGAATCATGTGCAGCGAGTGTTGATTTACTGCCGGCAATAACTCAACAGCGGTATAAAGAAGAATATGAAAATTTTGAAAATTGGCGTAATAGCAAGAATGTAAAGGTGGTTAATGAGGATGTTTTATTAGCCTATGCGAAAGGAAAATCGAAGGTTTATTCTCCCAACTCGCTGTGGACGAAGATTTCAATGTTGAAATTAGTTGAAACTTGCTTTGAGAGTTTATGACAACATTGACATTTCAAGGTTAGTTATTTTAAATCTTGCACCATATTAGAGTATTACCAACAGAAATGTATTTTCAGATTTGGAAAATTATTTTTATTCTTGAGACGAAAGTCTGATGGATACAACCCAAAGAAATCTGTCTGAAATTTTGTCTGAAGAAGAAGTAATTAAGTTTTTGTTGGAGGCAAATGATCATACATGGTTGCTTGAAAAGGTTGTATTAATGTGTGGAATTTTTGGTGCCTGTAGACGTGAAGAACTTGTGAAGCTGACTGTGGATGATTTTGAAAGCACCAGTACCAAAGTTTTGGTTACATTGAGGATGACTAAAAACAAAAAGAATAGGGTATTTGTCAAAAACTGTTGCTATAGATGGTAAATCTCTAATCAATAAGATAGACATTTCAAATAATAGCAATTGTCAAATTACTTTTCAAATAAATAAATAGTTAGTTTTATTATAATTGTTATTGTAACCAGAATGATGTTTTGAAATGAATATTTGAACACGTGATTTCTTAACGGCCGCCGGCCGTTATAAAATTATAACGGCCGGCGGCCGTTAACACTGACTTTTCAATTGTCATCTGAATACCGTTAAATCAAAATAACAGTATGGGATTACGAAAAATATATATTTTTCTGGGGTAGATATTAGACGAAATCGTTTGTTTTAAGATTAGTACAGTTGGACAGTTAATTTATTTCTTGATTTAATTCAACAAATATTTTCAAGCGTCGCCATTTTCACGTAGATAATTCTTGTTTTTACGTGATTTTTGAAAATTAACTGCACATCTTCGAAATACTTCGCTAGGGGGCATCCATCAATAACGTGAAATAATTTTGGTGATTTTTTGATTCCCCCTCCCCCCCTTAGTGAGATGTCGTAAGTTCTTGCTCGACCCCCTCTCCCCCTCCCGAATCTCACGTGAGATTTTTTTTTATGCGTATTTATCCTAAATGAGTTAATGCTATTAGTTCAAGTAAATCAGTAATATTTTATGAAAATGTGAAAAAAAATTAAGTTAATGATAAAACAATGGTTGTAATAAGTCACAGTTTTTTTCAGTGAAAATTATTAGTGCATATGTTTATTATAAAAGGTTATGGAATTATTTTTTCATGAATAATTTTCACATCGTACCGTATAAGAAGAAGAAATATTTACTCCAAAAAAAGTATTTACTGTTAATAAATATTTATCAATAGTTAACGAATAATGTTAGCGAAATACATTTTCATATTAAATAAATGAATAAATTGTTTCCAACCAAATAAATTTATTTATAGTTAATAAATTCTTTCACCAGTGCATAATTAAACCGCGATGAATATTTTTATGAATGATTTAGCTATATTTTAGTGGAGAAAGATTTTTCACTTAAGTTTGTAACGTGTAAATTCTCCGCTTAACCGCCGTCACTGAATTCTACATCGAAATACCGTGGTTCACGCTATCAAATGATACCTCACTTTTGTTTCACCTATTAATGGACTCGTCCAATTGGAAATGACTTGCGTACGACGAGAATATCGAGATAGCGCCGAATTTGCACGTATAACATCTTTCTCTTTTGGCAAGTATCCGTTGAAGATACAACATCGTTAAGAGTCAAATAATTTTCCATATCTATTAAACGAATATTCAAATAATTAAAATTATTAAGTATCTGTGGCGTCTGATAGACGTCACCTTGGCTGGAGCTAGGAAGCACTTTGATTGGAACTAAAAAACCACTTTGGCTAGAACCATAAAGGAAATCTAACTGAAGCTACTATATAACCGCAGCTAGAACTACCAAGCAACTAGGGACGAAGATTGCCAAGCGTGGGGACAAGAATCAAAAGAGTACAATCCACCGAGAATACAGTCAATAAAACGTCGATAGAAAATTAATGAAATAAACAGATAAGTCTCTTGTATATCATAAGAAAGTAGTAAATACCTTCATTTTATATCTTGTTGTTATTTCTGAAAGCTAACTAGAACCTATATATGTATAACCAATCTCTCAGCTAGCTCGGGCATATACAGGGTGTTCTACAAGCTCTATGACAAACTTTGACAGAAGGTAGGTTGCTTGATTTTGAACATATTTTTTTTAATAAACATGTGTCCGATTCGTTTTTGTTTAGAAGTTACAAGTATTTAAACTTTATTAACAATTAATAATAAAAATTCAAATTAAATGATAATCACAAAACTGAAGACTATAAAAAATGTCCACCCTCAGCTTGAATGCAAGCCTCACATCGACGAACTGAAGATTCGGTCATTCGAAGAATGAGATTTCTTATTTGGCTCGCTGCATACCCATATACAAACACAATATCTGCATATTCAGTGGAGAATAAATGCCTACGTTTTTTATTGAAGCAGGTGTATATTTTATAAGTGTGCATTGTTTAACATGCTAAGTGACTTTCTGTCACTTCCTGGTTGACTGAAAAAATGACGATTCTTCAAATGCTTGTAACTTCTAAACAAAAACGAATCGGACCCATGTTTATTTAAAAAAAATGTTTAAAATCAAGTGACCTACTATCTGTCAAAGTTTGTCATAGAGCTTGTAGAACACCCTGTATTAACCCTCTCGCTCACCTTGTCCTCAATTGAGGACAATCTACTTTGTATTTTTTCCTATGAAGTGCCGCTTGCTCTTACTTCTCTGTCACATTGTTCTCAGTTGTGGACATCATATACTTCCAAATGAATATATGTGCTGCCATCTACAAGCTGATGGAAAAAAAATTCATTCATTTGAAATATAGGTTTCCGTAGGGTAGCTGTGACAGCAGTGTAGCGCTCAACTGTTTATTTTTTTGTTAGTTATATTCGTTAGACCACGTGTTTGAAAACTGTTTGTTCACGTTCACAATAAGTGTAGACTTGTTCCAAAGTAATTGTGTTTGGTGATTTTTGTGCATATTGTAATCAGCGATTTTTGAAAGTGTGGTGTCCTAATTTGAGGACATTGTGAGCTAGCGGTAAACGCAACATCTAGGTAAATATAACAGCACTTTTATTTTATTTCTGCAAAAGTTAAATTTTATACATTTTAGTACTTCGAAAATGGACCATTCATGAAATACCATACCCTGTAATGTTATTTTAATAAAACATATTAATATTTTACCCTCTGAACATATTTCTGAAAATTTTTTGTCTTCCATCAGCTCATGATGTCCTCAATTGGGGACATGTCATAGTGCCCATCAGCTCATGATGTCCTCAATTGGGGACATGTCATAGTGCCCAAACGGAGCATTTTGAAAATCTGAATTTAACATCAAAAATTTTCAAAAAATCATAAGTTGCATCACAGTAAATTTCAGATTTTTCGCTCCAATAGTTTTAATTCGTGACCGAGAGGGTTAAAAGGGAGAGTTGGTTACAAGTTAACCCAGTTTTATCGAAATTTTATACTGTTTCTTGCGAAAAAAAATTACGTAATATTTGATGAGACCACCCCCTCCGCCACGTGAGATTGAGTGAGATTTTCCTCGACCCCCTCTCTCCCTTAAACACCTCACGTAATTAATGGATGCCCCCCTATCAATACTCGAAGCTCTTTGTTTTTTTTTGAATTGATTAAATCATTTTCTGATTTTAATTTAATCAGGTAGAGATCTGCTGTATAAGCGTTTATTTTAGTACGGCGATACTCTCGAGAATGAGATGACAAACTCAAACAAACGTAGAGATATTTACGTAACAGTGAAATTCGAGCAAACATTGTATTCATTTTGATTATTCTAAAATGTTTGAAGTGCAGAGCGACAGAACGAATTCATTGGCTGCTTTTAACTCCTCCAGAATGATTTCTTAGTTGCCATTAATATCAAATTAACATAAGACAACATACGCGAGCGATGGTTACGTCTGAGACAGGGCCGTAACCAGCACTGCTTTCTAGAGGGGACTGAACAAATTCTTGAGGGGACTTGTTTTTTACATAGCACTGAATTAAATATACGTGAAAAAAAAAGATAGGAATATACAGCTTCTTCTGTCTCTTTACCCAGAAGTGTATACTGGGAAAAGAATATTAATTGAAAAATATTTTGGAAAATAATATTGTTAAATGTAAAATTCGAAATAAAATGATACTAAAAATGTTAAATTCAGTTGTGTCTATTAGATCTCACTTGGAAATAAATGAGATTTGCTGTAAATAATTTGAGCCTAGCAGAGCTATGTATGCAAAATTTTATTCTGATATGTATCAGTAGCAGAACCAATCCACAACTTCAAGCACAGACAAAGATGATGATGATGTAATGAAGTCTTGTGAACAGTTTATATGAAAATAAAGATATTTGTAACATAATCGTGGTTTTGATTGTAATAGTAATTTAAGTAAAAAGTCCCGAAAGTACCGTAAAATGGGGTGAAACGCAACTATTGTACCAATCGCAACAGTTTTCAGGAAAACAACGTTATATTTTTTTTCACCACTCTGTATGCTTTTCAGGCGGTTGAAATATTTTTTGTATATATATGGGAACTTTACCTAATACATGAAGCACAAAAACCAGATTTAAGAAAGAATAATGTTTGAGGTTATAATATTTAATTAATCATCAATTTTCAATAAGATTTTGTCCCTGAAAAAACTTTATTTGACAAACTTCCTTAACATTTGAATTTGAGGCGATAACACATGTCTTTGATACATTTCTACTTATAATTTTTAAACTTGGCAACACCTAAACTAAAATGCCTGGAATCTATGAATTTTTGAATTTGATTGGTCACACATGGCGGAAAAGTGGGGTCAAACGCAACAACAGGTTAACGCTTGTCGGTCCGCCGCATATCACGGAGTTTCGTTTTTCGCTTAGTGACAAAGATGCCTCGTGAGTATAAGCGTGATCCGAGGGCTAAAACTTGCCGTAGGGTGTCAGAAGATGTTTACAAAAAAAGCGATTGAGGAAGTTCAAAATGGTATTTTTTGATATTTCAAGTGGACGCCATCAAGTGGAAGTAACTTTTGTACCTATACCTATGTGTTTTTTCAAGAAAATATTTTGTTTCGAAGAAAAAAATTTTTGTTATTTTTTTAAATATAAAATGTGTTGTCTTCCACCTCTTAGACAGTTTATTTATAAATTTTCACTTTTAAATATATGAAGTTAATTTTTTTTTAGTGTACAATGTTTTTTTAAAATGTAAGATGTGTTGTCTTCCACCTCTTAGACAGTGTGAAAGCCAAAACACGTAAAATCAAGCAGGTGTTGTTATTCACACCGGATGTAAGGTGAATCGCAACACACCCTATTTTTTTAAAAAAAGGGCATTTACAAAAAAAATTGAAAATTTTCGATTTGCAGGGATGAGGGTGAAGTTAATAAAACAGTTTTGCGCTAAGAACAAGTTTTCTAAGTCAAACCGTTTTGAAGTTATACAACCGGAAATGTTGAATATTGGTGTTATTCACCCCATTTTACGGTACCTATTATTGTTTTTCAGACGAGTAGGCAACATGTTGGGTGCACTATTTTTTCGTGCAGTTGCGAAAAAAATCATGATTGCGATTTTGGGCGACAAATTAGCAGCAAAACACGTATGAAATAACTCCTAGAATAAGTGAATTTCATATGAAAAATACTTGTTACCAATGTTTCCCCGTTAACATGTCGCAACCACGGTTGCGCTCTTGGGCGACAAATTAGCGTCTAAAGTGGAACACGGCTCTGAAAAATCTGGCAACCCTGATGGTAGCCGCTCGTTTGTCGCTATTTCATTGTAGGATAAAAAACGTCAACATGTTTTGCGGGTTAAAAGATGCCACAAATAAATAATTTCAGGTCAGTTTTACAATTAGGTAGATTTGTTTGTAACTAGGGTAGTTTTATGTTTTAACGCAGATATAAACATTTTTGGTTTGTAATAATTCTGATATCTTTTCTAGAGGGGGCTTAGATGATTCCTTTGGCGCCCCCTGGATACGGCCCTGGTCTGAGATATACGGAATTGTCGAGAGTACGCTAAATACGAAGAAGACCCTTTCAAAGACCCTCACAAACGTTTTCGTAGCTCGCAGTTTCAATGTAGCAGCGATCCGCCAAAAATCATACGTGCCCCGACAATGTGTAGATTGTCATCGGCCATATTTTCCACCTCTAATTGAGCGGATTTTCGTGAATGCCTCGCCGTCGCTATAATTGTTATTGCGTCGTTTTCCTGTGTCTTCCACTTAGCCTGGCTTATTTAAGGGCCTTGCGGTTCGGTTATTGCCGAAAATTATTCGCCGTTCTTAACGAACTTGGACTATACATATTTTGAACCAGTCTCTTTACATTATATTTTGTCTTACACATTTTAAACTTAAAAAAATTCCATTTTTTGGCAATACACTATATTTCAGAGAGCGAGTGAGAGAGAGAGAGAGCGGCAGAGAAAAGGAGATCGTATTACTGCGCGCTTAACCTTTTCAGGGCTAGGAAGACCACAGTTTGTTAGGCAAGAGTAAAACTGCTCGTTGGCGATTTCAGTATACCAGTGTGTTTTGTGGGTTGTCTAACATAGCAAAATTTGACGTGTTCATCGAAGACAGACCGAAATAAGTCGGAGCGCGTATAACGTGCATTTGTTTACTATAGTTGGGCTGAAACTGTGTGAATTTGTTATTTTTATTTATGAATGGTGGAAAAATGGCTCCAAAGTTATTTACTCATATCTTACTTATGCATTTTCATGAATATATTGAACGTAAATGTTTCCTTTGTTTCGAAATTACTAATTTTGTTGGGGTCTCCTGAAGTGACCACTGGGCACTTACGTAATCTTGTTATCTTATTTTAGTTCTGAGGAAGCAAGTTTGGAGTACCTACCTACTGAATAGGCTTGCCAATTTTCGAAAGGACCAACCCGGGAGATTTTTTTAAGGAGTTTAGTAGGGAGGGGGTTGAAGAAAATGTCAATCACATTCATTTATTTTCAATTTATATATACTCTGCTTCTAATATTTGACAGTTTTTTACCACAAAATCATAATCATTAAAAGTCGAAGTTTGATTAGTAGAGCGCGGTTGCGTATAATTTTAAAAAAACTGGGGAAATTAGTCACCCCGGGAAGTCGGGAGGTTGACCATTATTACCGGAGTCATCCGGGCAATCCGGGAGGGTTGGGAACCCAATAACTGAATATTTAAAAAAATTTCATGCAGATGAGTTCTATGATTTGTAAGAAATGTTCAGCGTGCAAAGTAGAATTGCGTTTGAAACATGACAAAAACTGTTTCATGTTATATTACGCAAAATAGGTTATATTGTTTGGTTATATGTTCCTACTGGTTATGTGGAGTGACCACATCCTGCAGGATAATCCTTGTGTTTTTTTTTCTTGAAATTTGTTTCATTTTCTTCGAGTATCTCTAATAAACCATTATCAAACCATACATAATATTATTTCTACAAAAAAATAATTTGGGCCGGAAAGGGTTAAGAAAGTGACCGACGTCGTGTCTCGCGTTCTTCTCGTACTCAACGATCAGACAACGAAATTTTCATCTCGGACACGACGATCGGAAGTGGACAGGTCTCGATAGAAAGGTGTAGCTTTTAGGCAACGAAACTTAGAAGTATTCCCGGGAGTCGAAACACGCGTGATAGATCGTTTCAATAAGAAAAGGAGAGAGTTCTCGGGAAGAATTGCCGATCTAATGATTGCGATATCGCTCTTGCCGATCTCTACGTATTTCTAGTTCTCGGGAAAAATGCGTGTGCGTATTGGGAATTATTCATGTTCCTCGAACCGTACGGTGTAATAAATGAATCGATTTCCGCTTAGATTTCTCTGTTTTTCCGGATATCCTACAACTAGTCCTCGTAGAGGTCGTTTAGATTAACGATTCGTTCTTACTTCGACGTGATTTTTCCAACTAGTGCGGAAAAATAACCTTTTCTGAAGAGATAATTTTTATAGTGCGATGGAGACACTTTTCGCACGATGTGTAAACATGATTATATAACTCAAGTGTGAATAAGCCGATACAAATCGTGAATTTTGCATAGTCACTACGTATTGGTAAGTGAATATATCCTTGACGACGTTGTATAATCGTTTATTTTTCACTTGTATATTATTTGTTGATTTTACCTTAGATACGGTTGCTATAAATACTCATTACGCAATAGACGTTATGAGCAGGCATTATGGATCATAACGCCCGCTAATTGTACGAGGACAGCTGAAGCAACTTCCATTGATTAAATACTTCATAATCCTTGTCGTATACGACTCTGGATTTCTCCGGCAATGAATTATTCGCAGTTTTGGCTGCATTTTGTATTATATTCTTGGAAAAAATTCATTTTCATTTCCATTATTTCTATAAGACTACACAAAGAAAGCAGCAATGTTATTCACTAAATATGATGACAAAAATATTCATAAACGTCAAAATATCAACAAATGACATGCCTACAATGAGAAGGAAAATGGAAAGTATAGGAGCAATGAACCGATTTTCAAATCGATTTTTCATAATAATAATAGTTATTTATATACCAAGTGCTATATAGTGCGTTAGCTGCCATCGGGAGTTAGGATATAGATCCTAACGCCCGATGGGCGTTAGGATCTATATAACGCACTTGGTACATAAATAACTATTATTTTTCACTTGTATATAATATGTTTATTTCACCTTGGATACGGTTGCTATAAACACACTCATTATGCCCTAGGCCATTATGCCCGCATTTGCGGGCATAATGGATTCAAAACGCCCGCTTATTGTACTAGGAGAAATTAAGCAAATTTCATTGATTTAATACTTCATAATCCTTGTCGTATACGACTCTGGATTTCTCCGGCAATGAATTATTCGCAGCTTTGGCTGCATTTTCTATGATATTCTTGGGTAAATTCATTTTCATTTCCATTATTTCTATAAGACTACACAGAGAAAGCAGCATGACATTCACTGAATATGATGACAAAAATATTCACAAACGTCAAAATATCAACAAATGACATGCCTACTATGAGAAGGAAAATGGAAAGTATAGGAGCAATGAAACGATTTTAAAATCGCTTTTTCATCATAATATAATAATTTTTTCGTGAAAAATAAAATCTTGTATGCACCGCGTGCGTTACTAGATCCTTATGCCCATCGGGCAACATTCATCCCTCGGGCCAGAGGCCCTCGGGCCGAATGTTTCCCTCAGGGCATAATGATCTATATAACGCACTTGGTACATAAATAACTATTTGGTGTTTCGCCTCGTGTCAAAATTTGAATGTTTTCATATTGACGATATTTTGACGTTTGTCAAAAAACATTTATATTTTTTATTAGTTCGTGATACGGAAAAATAACCACTTTTCGCAATAAAATTCGCGCGGAAAATTACCTCATACAAAATATATTCAACATGGTCTTGAGTAAACATACTTACAAGTCGTGTCGGCGGGATGCCTCTCCGACGCCTGCGGGATCAGACCCCACTGCGACAGTGACGAAGACGTCGACGTAAACGGCGAGTGGGGCGTCACCACGTGAGCGTGGTGGGGCTCGCGGTGTCTCTTCTTCTCCAATTCGACGCTTTTCTCGGAGCTCCTGTAGTAGACGTCGTGCAGCGACGCGACGCACCTGATCTTGAGGCGTCCCCGGGAAAACAGAGCCTTCGTAACCGGCAGCCGAAGGATGGAATCGGCGCTGGAAATGGAAAAACGTTAAATCGGAAAATGATGGAATATAGAATTTATGACAGCATTTCTCGAAGTTTTAGGATTCGCGGCACAAGAGTTTCATCGCGCGTACCTACTCTTACAATGAAATGTTTTTCCGGCTCTAAACCTAGATTACGACGTAAAAAAATATGTATTTTTTATATGTACTTTCTTTTCTGTCTGTTTGAATGGTTTCGACAATGTTTCTTCTGTATTTGTGGAATTCTGGACTTCCATTGTCTATAAAAATATATCTGAATAATCAAAAATGAAAGAAAAGAAAATTTGATTAGTAAATGGCAAGAAAAGAAAATAGCTGAAAAATTAAATTCAATGAATTAGTAGTATCTGAAAAAAGAAAAAAGGAAAGAAATGAGATTAGTGAATAATAAGTTGGAAAATGGTGAAAGAATAAAATTATACAATTAATATACACGACGTTTCGGTTAGTTGGGTATGTCTAACCGTTCTCAAGTGTAAACAGTTTACACTAATCAAAATTTTCTTTTCTTTTATTTTTGTTTCAGATATATTCTTTTCTGTCTGTTAAGCATATGCTGCAACACCTTAAAAAAATAAATACTATGTTTTTCATGTGTGTGTGCACTTTCATTCCAGTCAGTTTATCAGTTTTTTGAAATTATAGTTTCTCTTGGATAGAGGAGAATCTATGTGCATGTCTTAGCTAAAAAATTATCATCGGCCTGTTTCGCCATTAAATCCATCTCAAGTGAGTTAGATACGGCATCTACAAGAATTGCCTATTTTGCATTGTTCGAATCTCATCTTCGTTATGGTCTTTCCTCCTGGGGTTCATGTAATTCTTCACAACTTGACACCATTCTTAAATTGCAGAAGAGAGCAATTCGTTACATGTTTGTACTGAAAAATAGGGCTCATTGCAGACGTTACTTCAAGAAAAATGGAGTTTCGACGCTTCCTTCTTTTTATTTACTTGAATCTGTGTGCTTGATTCTTTAGTATTTTTATGCCGTACCCTTGGTGCCACAGCACGGGTATTCCACCAGATCTTCGGGACATGATGTTCACCTCCCTATTCCTTCCTCTGAATTAACAAAAAAGTCCATCATTTTCAATGCTAAGTAAATTTACAATCACCTTCCACAGGAATTGAAATCTATAACTTCCTCGGCCAATTTTCGGAAACGAACAAAATATTATTTTCTTGGTAGACCTTATTACTCTATAGATGATACTATTCTGAGCATTGATTGATCGATATGACCAAAAAAAAAACAAAATGGCAATTTCAGAAGTTTACCCACTTATATCCCAAAAAAGTAGAGTATTCAACAGTTTAACATACTTGGGCAAACCTTCCGAATACCGAAAATTGTGTTTTCATATACAAAATTTCATATGAAACCAACAATAGCATTGGAAAATTGATCAAAAACAACAAATCAAAAATTCATAGAGATGAACGTACTGGTGTTTATAGACTCGACTGTAACGATTGTGAAAAATTCTATATAGGACGTACAATTAGAAATTTCAAAACTCGAATACACGAACACCAACGTAGCTATATTAAGCAGAAAACTGACTCTAATTATGCGTGCCATCTTATTCAAGAAAACCATACCTTTAATCACAATTATAATTTATTACAATTAGAAAATAGTCTCCATAAAACTAACTGTTGGGAATCCCTATACATCAATAAATATAAAAATTCCGGAAACCTAGTTAACGACCAGATTGAAGTAAACCCTTCTCCTCTCCTTAATCTGATCAATGTATCTACCAATAACTCTGAATGAATTGCTTATTGTTATTTAGTTTCTTTAGGAACCCCTCTGTTATATTCAATTTTCGTATAAATAGATTGTTTTGTAATACCATAGTTTAGTACGAAATGAAGTTAATGTTATGACGAAACGCGTTTACTCAATAGATTTTTATTTCAACCTGCGAAAAGTTAGTTTTTTTTATTTATTTATAAAGTTATGAGTAAGAACTTCCACCAAATAAATGCTAGTTCAATTCGATTAAATTTAAAAAATCATCAATTTAAATCAAGTAATGAATTTCATCTAATACATAAAATCAAGAAACAACACAAAAAATTGCGGACGCGTTTTGCGCCTCTCAAACTTGTGGCGCCTGGGGCTGTCTTCCCTTGCCCCCCTTTGTTACGCTACTACCTTCAAATAAGTAACCAGTGTTGCTTTCATCGATTTGAGTAGTGAGAACACCCTCACAATATATAATTAACATCTTGACAGCAAGCACTTTACCCCTCGAGCTTATATCGGATAATTATTAACCTCTGTTTCACAATCGTGGATAATTCAAGGACGACTAAAGTCACCGCAATCAGCTCACCTGATCACGTAACCTCAATAAACAACACCAATATGAGATAAATAGCGTACAGATCGCCAGGTTACATAAATAACCAGCAGTTGGTCTGCAAGAATTAGTCTTGTAGAAGGGTAAACATCTAAGGTGGTCTTGATTATGTGACACAATTTGCTCTAATGATACTTGACGCAATTTGCGCTAATGTCAATAGACGCGATTTTGACGTAGGCTATGTAAAACGAATTCGTAGGATGATTGGATATTTGAGTCTTCCAACTGATTATTAATTTTTTGGAGGAATCGAAGGTTAGATTATAAAATATTGAATCTTAATTGTTATGTCTCTGTCTATTGATATCAGATATTTTATTTTTCACTTGTATATTATATGTTTATTTCTCCTTGGAAACGGTTGGTATAAACACACTCATTATACCCTAGGGCGTTATGAGCGGGCATTATGGATCATAACGCCAGCTCATTGTACGAGGAGAAATGAATCAACTTCCATTGATTAAATACTTCATAATCCTTGTCGACTCTGGATTTCTCCGGCAATGAATTATTTGCAGCTTTGGCTGCCTTTTCTGTGATATTCTTGGGTAAATTCACTTTCATTTCCATTATTTCTATAAGACTAGGTACACGAAGAAAGCAGCAATGACATTCACTAAATATGATGACAAAAATATTCAGAAACGTCAAAATATCAACAAATGACATGCCTACTATGAGAAGGAAAATGGAAAGTATAGGAGCAATGAACCGATTTTAAAATCGATTTTTCAATATAATAAAATAATTTTTTCGTGAAAAATATAATTATACAGATTTTATCGTTGAGAAATTCTTCAGGTATCTATAGCGTCTGACTTGAAATTTGACATTTTGTGGGCGTGTTCAACCAATAAAAAGGATACCTATAAATATTTTTTCCATCCAGCTGAATTTATTCAATATGTAATTTCCCTTGGAAGTTTATCTTTCTTTTACCTCTATATTTAATTTCGAATTGTTGTCAAATCTATGTAAACTGTGATTCCAAGATTTTCTGGATTTTCACAAAATTCGTGCCTCTTCAATTAAAAAAAAATGCACAGTATATGATTTCTACTACTCAATTCTTCATGTATAATTTGCCAACTTTGTTCCTGTTTTATTTTGCGTATCTCGGAAAACTACTGATGACGCTAGAGCCACCAATGACCTGCCTAACTTTGACAAAGACGGTAATTTTCCTGGCGTTTCCACAATTTCCAGAATCGCAGAGACCCGGCGTAATGACATAACGCGGGTGCGACAACCTCGTTAATTCAATTCCGACAAAAATTATACAGAATATTTCCCTCCTGTCAAAAATCCCTTGTAAATGGAATGCAATTATCGAAAATTACAGCGATAATTGCATTGTAGAGAGCGAAAGAGCACTGCGATAATTGCATTGTAGAAGCGAAAGAGCCCTGCGATAATTGCACCGCAGACCGATAATTGCATAGTACATATGCATGGCAATTCATTGCACCCTTCGATAATACAGCGACAATTTATAAGTAACGTCAGTTTGACAAGTAATGTCAAAAATATTATTTATTAAAAATGTCTCGTTTTGGTAAGGCTTCATTACAAGCTATTGAAGAAAATGTGTTGGAAAACGAACCAAATAATACGAAACAGAACAGAAAATATGTGTGGCGTCAGTTTATGAGCTTCTGTGCTGAGAAAAACTATACTTTAGATGAAAAAACACAAATTAATGTCCTGGAAAAAATATTAACGGACTGGGCATTCAATATGCGTAAGCAGAATGGCGATGAGTACAAAGAATGTACTGTTAAAACGATTTGGAACGTAACAGCTAAATTACTGATGGAAAAATATTTTACGGAATACAATATCAATTTTAACCCTTTTACTGATATTCAGTTCAAAGCAGCAAGAGATGCGAAAAATGCCAAGAGAAAAATACTACAATCAGATCCAGAGAAGCGAAAGGAAAGTGCAGTTTTTTTGAAGTACGATGAATTCCAAAATATGGTTCGTGGTTGTGACGAAAACCCTGCAGATGGTTTGCAGAAGAAGGTATTTTTTGTTTTTGCTTTTGAATTAGCTTGGCGTGGTGGAGAAGGACACAAGTGCTTAATTTCGTACTTCAAAGAAGAAGAAAATAACGTAGGTGAAAAAACAGGAAGAATTATTTACGATCCTGTGTTTACTAAGACGACACAAGGAGGAGAAAAACCATGCGCTTCATTGAAATGGCTAATAAACAATAAAGTCAATCCTGATTTGTGTCCAATTCGACTGTACAAAAAGGTCCTAGAAAAGCGGGTTGGAATAAAAACAGAACGACTCTTTCTCACTGTAAATCCCACTTGGAAGTTAAACAGAAAATGGTACAAAGATATTCCTGCTGGACGAAATCAACGAAATACAGTGAGCAAATGGACTGTTCTACAAGCCAAAGCTTCTGGTTTAAAAACAGATAATATCAAGCTTACTAACCATTCGTTACGAGCTACGGCCGTCTCCCATCTCTCAAAAAAAGGGGTTGGCGAGCAGCAACTTATAAAAATCACGGGCCATTCAAATTCAAAATCAATTATGCCATATCTTCAAATGGATGAAGATCACCATGAAGGAATAATCGAAAAAATGCGCGGCAATGACGTATCACAGGCACAGCATTCTGAAACATCCTCTTCAGTCGTTAATGCACCGATAGCTGCATTGTCTAACCATAATTCTTATAATAATTGTGTATTTCACTGCAGTTCCAGCAATTTTTGATTAAGTTTAACATTGAATAAATAGTTTCTCCATATTTTTACGTATCCTTTTATAATATATAAATTAAAAATTACAAAACAAACATATATTTGCTTCTCTTCTTTTCTTACAGTTGCGGGATGGTTATTGATGACAAGCTAAGAATTTATGAATTACTAACGTCAGTTTGATAAGTTGACAGTTCATTCGGGAAATATTCCCCCGAATTACACTCGTGCATCAAAATAACCGGATAATTTCGCATTCCAGCGTGTTGTCTTTGAAAAACTGCATTCGGTCATTTTCATATTTTGGAGAAAGAGCCCTCCACCTTCGGTGTCGGGCTCTTTCTCCAAAAATGAAAATGAACTCATGCAGTTTTTTAACAACACGCTGTCATGCAAAATTATCGGTAATTTTGATGCACTTGTGCAATTACTTACGATAATTGCATTGTAGAAAGCGAAAGAGCCCTGCGATAATTGCATTGTAGACCGATAATTGCATTGTAGGCCGATAATTGCACAGTAGCATAGTTCATATCACGGTTATTGATAAGTTGACAATTTATGAATTACTAACGTCAGTTTGACAAGTTGAAAGTTTATTCGGGAAATATTCCCCCAAATTACACTCGTGCATCAAAATTACCGGATAATTTCGCATTCCAGCGTGTTGTCTTTAAAAAACTGCATTCGGTCATTTTCATATTTTGGAGAAATGAACTCATGCAGTTTTTTGACAACACGCTGTCATGCAAAATTATCGGTAATTTTGATGCACTTGTGCAATTACTTACGATAATATTTTGACATTTCTCACATGAATCGTTATTTCCTTGACTTTCTGAAATGTGCCCATATTACTGTTAGACATATTTTCTCGTGAAATAGTCATGTCGAATACCACTCGAGATGAAATTTAAGCAGGTAAAATTTCTCTCTTGTAACATTCAAGTTTGTTGCTTAGACAATTTCGCTCATGACATTTTTTCAAGGGAGGATATTTTTCTACAGTTATTTCTATGTTAAGTGTTTCGACATGTTCTATACATTGTATTGTATTGTATTTATTACCAGTTTTTTTTTAAAAATATACAAAATACATAGCTTAAACAATAATATAAATAGTATATCCTCACTGAGGTAATCAAAGTTACCTGTGCGTGAGGCCGGTAATTAAATCTAAACTAAAAAATAAAATAATTAACTCTAAGCAACTTAAAAAAATAGGCTTTAAATATTTTCTAAAAATCTTCTTTAGTTTGTATCACAGTCGTCACCTGATGCACAATTAAATATTATTACGTCTAATATATTCTTTTAGCTGCTTTTTTCTTTTAATTTTATTTTCAATATTTTTTAGTTCTTTAGGTAATACATTAAAGACTAGGATATCTTTGATATGAGACCTTTTTTTTTGTTGATTATTTTATAAAATTCTATTCTGCCTTCTTTGCAGCAAAGAGATTTGCGTGGAATAAGCTCCACCCCAAGCTATTATACCATAGTTGATTGAGCACACTATTAAATAAAGCGTAATAGACTATCATTAACGTTTTATGTTGCATTATTTTTGATAACTTAAAAAATATAAAAACCAAATATTTTGTTTTGTTTAATATATAGTTAACATGAAAATTCCAACTCAACCTATAGTCTACTATTAGACCCAGATATTTACAACTTTCAACTCTCTTAACTTCTTGATTACTTATTTTAATGTGCAATCTTTCAGGTACACTATCACAATAATTTCCAAAAGTTACAAATACAGTTTTATCAATATTCAACGACAATTTATTTAAAGCAAGCCAATCTGATATTTCTTGTAGTTGAAAGTTTATTTTTTCCTCTACTTTTTCCAATCTGATTCCTCAGTTATGACTGCTGTATCATCAGCATATGAGACAATCTGTCCCTCAGGCGTATTCATGAGCAGATCATTAACATAGAGTATGGATAAGAGTGATCCCAGGATTGTTCCCTGGGGAACACCCACATTCACCTCCTCAAAGTCACTGTAATTTCCATTTATTCTGACCTTCTGCAGCCTTTCTCTCAAGTAAATAGAAATCAAAGTATAAGCATTTCCTCTGATTCCGTAGTTATATAATTTTTTTGCAAGATTTCGTGATTTACGGTATCAAAAGCTTTGGCAAGGTCTAAAAAAGTGATAGCTATTGGACTACTTTTATCAAGTTTAAGCAAAATTTTATCGATTATGAAATTTAATGCGTCTTTCATACTTTTATTTTTTAATGTTAATTAATGTAATGTAATTGATGATAAATATGTATTATTATTATGGATCGATCTACCCTCAGAAGTGTGTTTGGTTGGATACGACTAGGAGCTGTTCAAACCGAATAAACCGGTATCTATAGAAATCAATCAGGGCGGTTGAAAGCTGTATAAACTTCTGATCTTCCTGAATGTTGTTTCTAAAAAAATATGTATGGACCAAAACTCTATACTTTCTACAATTCTGGTTTTTTCACGGGGCACCCAATTATAATTAGTAAATTACTTGAAGTTCTGGAAATTTCCCAGATCAAACTTTATGAATTGCTTTCGACATATTCGCATTCGTGAGTCTGATCGCAGTAATGTACCCCTGGAAGTTTAATGAACAGTCTGTCGGGTCGTCGGGAGTATTTTCACGTAGACCCAGTTTTGCGGAATCGTATTCAGCACGCACTGAACTAATTTCACGCAGATCGGCTTCATAATACACAATTATCTAGAGTCGAACTGGCGGAATGCCGCCAACATCATGTCGTAGTTGAAATTGCGGCAATCAAGTCAAGCGATTTCGAGTCTCGTCGACTGCCGTCGACGCTAATCGCATACGCCTGTTAAAACGAGCACGAAGGTTAGATATTTCGACTAGCAGACGCTCTGTGTGAACTTTGGGAAGCTAGCTGTGTAGGACCTTTTGAAACGTTTAATTTAAATAGTTTGATGTAGCAATTTATATCGAGGGTATCGCCTTGTTCAGTCTCCATCTAATTTAAGGTGGGCTACACACGGACGTCGATGTCTTAATACATCGACGTGCATCCAAAAACGTGCAACCAATAACGTGCAACCTGATTGCTTACACACGTACGTACAAAAAAGGGAAATGAAAATAGTCGCCGAATATGGTCTGAAGGTTGGTTTCTAAAACGATAAAAATTTTAACACATTCACCTGTTAGAAAAATGGCGGTTAGAACTAGATGACTCTCGTAATTACGTAAGGATTGACCTATTCGTAACTCTTGGGTATGGTTATTCCATTAATAAAACGTCAAGATACAATGATGAGATTGGCAATAACTGCAGAAATTACTGCAAGAATTTATTTTTATATCAGATCTTCCTCTCATGGTAAACTCGGTTTGCTCACTCTACGCGGACGATTCCAAAATTTACAATGATCCAAACGAAAATTATGTGGTGTTGCAGGAGGATTTAGACAGGATATTTCAGTGGGCGGAGGACTGGTTACTACCTTTGAACCTTCTAAAGTGTGTAGTTCTTCATCTTGGGAAAAACAACCCCCGTCATACATATTATATCAACAATGTTGCCTTGTCACATACGGACAGATATAATGACCTTGGTGTGATAATTACTTCGGATTTATCATGGAGTGAACATTTGACTACTCAAGTGAAAAAAGCCAACTCAAGAATTTATCTTCTCTCTCGTACTTTTACTAACCCAGATCCTGATACGGTGGCTATATAAGTCTTATGTACGCCTAATATTGGAGTTTGGAAATAATGTATGGCATCCTATACTACTGCGAGACCAACATATGTTGGAGAATACCCAGAGACGAGCCACTAGACTTCCATATGGGCGAACAAGACCAACGTATGAAGAACGACTACAAACAATGAAGCTTCCTACTCTCTTGCATCGGCATGAGAGAGGTGACCTTATTACAACTTTTTACAAAAATTAACATTAAAAAAAGAAAATTATTTTATTTCACAAATAATGTAAAAAAAACAAAAAAACATTAATTTCAATGTAAGAGATGTTCAAAATGTTCGCCGCGAACGTCTTGGCAACATGCTAATCTGGTATAGAAATGTCTTCTAACGTTTGTAATACATCTGAAAACACTTAATATTTCCGAAACAGTTGAAGATAGGTATGGGATATTGTACATGAATTATGTCTAGAATTTTCTAAAGAATCCAAAAAACTAATAATATATATATATTGTATTTAAAATAAGAAAGTTGGTATCGGTCACTGTCACATGACACACCCTATATAATTTTTTTTCTTGAAAAAAATTCGCATTTCAAAATACAAATCGACGTGTCGAAGCGTTTTTCTCAACACGCTCTGATTTATTCGTTATCGAATTTATACCATTTGGCTGTTCCACACTGTGTATATATATATATATATATATATATATATATATATATATAAATATATATATATATATATATATATATATATATATATATATATATATATATATATATATATATATATATATATATATATATATATATATATATATATATATATATATATATATATATATATATATATATATATATATATATATATATGTTCGTATGTATGTATGTGCTTATGTATTTTAGCATTGTTTACACGATAACGGGCGCAATTTTGAAGCAATAGGGTTGAAAGTTTGTAAATAGGTAGTTTCGCATGATTGGGATTGTTCTTGGTTCGAATTGGTTGAAGGGTTGACCCCACTGGGGGGGAAATAAATCTTGTTTACACGACAGAAGGCGCAATTTTGTAGCAATAGGGTTGAAAGTTTGTATCTAGCTAGTTTTGTATGATATCTTGAATGGGATTTGTTTTGGTTCGAATTGGTTCGGAGGTTGACCCCCTGGGGGAAGAAATAAATCGTGTTTACATGATAAAGGTCGTAATTTTGGAGCAATAGGGTTGAAAGTTTGTATCTAGGTAGTTTTGTATGATATCTTCGATGGACTTGGTTTTAGTTCGAATTGGTTGAGGGGTTGCTTCCCTGGGGGAAGAAATAAATCTTGTTTACATGATAAAGGTCGTAATTTTGGAGCAATAGGGTTGAAAGTTTGTATCTAGGTAGTTTTGTATGATATCTTGGATGGACTTGGTTTTAGTTCGAATTGGTTGGGGGGTTGGCCCCCTGGGGGAAAAAATAAATCTTGTTTACATGATAAAGGTCGTAATTTTGGAGCAATAGGGTTGAAAGTTTCTATCTAGGTAGTTTTGTATGATATCTTGGATGGACTTGGTTTTAGTTCGAATTGGTTGGGGGGTTGGCCCCCTGGGGGAAAAAATAAATCTTGTTTACATGATAAAGGTCGTAATTTTGGAGCAATAGGGTTGAAAGTTTGTATCTAGGTAGTTTTGTATGATGTATTGAATGCGATAGGTTTCAATGCGAATTGGTTGGGGGATTGACCCCCCAGGGAAACAAATCTTGTTTACACAATAGAAGGCGAAATTTTGATACCATAGGGTTGTAGGTAGGTATTTTCTTACGATATCTTGGATGCTATTCATTTCTATATGAATTGGTTGGGGGGTTGATCCCCCGGGGAGGAAATAAATATTGTTTACACATTAGAGGGCGCATTTTTTTTAAATATGGAAAAAAAAATCATTATTTAATGAATATATTTTTAAAACTGGATACGTTATGAAAACCTGCTCTTCTAATGCAGCTCGCTGCGATAGAGTTTTTTTCTCTTATTAAGTCCTTGCTTCCATTCGCTCGGTGCTATAAGAAACCTTGTTTCAATAATTTATTTTCATTTCCACGAGCTTTTATACAATTCCTAGTATGTACTATTGTACGGTTGCCTTTTCACGCTAGTCGGACAAAGGCAACAAAGTTGCAGTCGGATTTGTTACTGCGGAAAATTCCAGAAGTTCGTTGAACGTACAATTGAGCGGAGGTAATTAAAACTGGAAACGTCCGTCGTAATAAAATTAAATTTCGAACAACAATGTCGAAAACAAATGGAGCCGCTGGATGAGATGAAAGGCGCGGAAAACTGGTCGGAAAATTCATTAGGCTGCGAGTTTCCTCGAAACGATTAGGAGATATTGAAACGAAGTTCCTCACGGCAGGCTTGTAGGAGGCTTGAAAAATATGCGAGACTAAAAGTATGACGGAAATAGACTGACGAAAGTCACGCTTTTACTTAACACAAGCGAATATTGTATCTATACCTTTCTCTTTGTCCCTATTTATTTCCGTTCTCTCATCCCTTCTTTTTCTGATCCCACTCCGCCACGTCAATCGCTAATGCATGGTATGTAGGGGAGACCGGGTACAAAAGTAACGGCGGGTCGAAAGTAACAAATGCTCTGTAGGTTTGAAGAATTGTCAAAACACCACTTAGCTGCTGTCAGGTGATAGCCAGTGGCGCCACCTTCAGTTGCATTCAATCGCCGTTCGCGCCACGCACTGTTAGATCGTGTGAGAGGACGCTACGTGATTTCACAAATGAAAAATAAATTTTTCGATGTTTACTTATTTAGTGTTTATGCAGTATTAAAGGGATGATATTAATCTGAATATTTGCATATGGATACTCGATTAGATTGATTTTACAGTGCTTAAATTCATTTTCATCTAGCATGTTCCGTTTCAAGGTTATCTTTCATGTTCTAGCAAAAATGCTGTAGGGTACAAAAGTAACGCAGCCCTATGGGTACATAAGTAACATGTTACTTTTGTCCTCTTATTGATTTACTCTAAGTAAACTTTTTATGTGTGTTTGTTTATTTCAACAAAATGCCGCGACAACGCATAAGAATCACCGCACGAATAACAACTAACATGGAAGTCTATCGAAAAGCGACTGAAGAGCATTTTAATGATGGTGAAAAAATTACAGCCATGGCAAAAAAAATTGAGTGTCTGCCATGTTACATTGCATAGATATATAAAAAAAATTTAAACTAGAAGTACTAGCGCGGTTGTAATTTGACAACGAAAATTGCTTCTACCTCGTTTGTTTAGAAAATTTTATCAATAGTCGACTGAATGAGCAAAGATTACATTGTTTCGAATGCAAAATGTGGTCTCATAGGTACTGAATCAACACCTCCTAAAGAACACTGAATGCGTCAATGAATTATGTGTGCCATAATTGCGAGTCTTAATAGAGAAGACTTAATTTTCCAATAAATATTTGTTCGATTAAATATGTCATATCATATTCATTACAAACCCCTTTGCCCTGTTAATTTCGACCCACAACGTGTTACTTTCGGCCCGCCAACGTGGTCGAAAGTAACATATAACAATTTTTTTTAAAGTTTCTGTGAATCATGCAAAATACACAATAATAAGGTAATTTAAGATGTTAATGTATAGAACATAAACGGAATTTATGTATGGCAATACAATTTCACCGAACTAATAACACCTAATGAGAAACCAAGGCGAAAGTACAAAATGTTACTTTTGTACCCGGTCTCCCCTACTTAGGGTTGCCATCATCTGAATTGCCGATGCCGGACAAAAATTATGAAAACCCCGGACATTTCTGTGAAATTTTGTTTTTCCCCGGGCACCCCGTAAAAAAAATGTTTATTGAATAAAACAGAACAACAAAAAACAAATAAAATTCTATTATACACAGTTTACAGTTTTCTCTTTTTTTTTGGTATCATCAAATAAAAAACAACTCATGACGATAATTTTTGGTAGATCAAAAATCAAATAGACTAGATTCTACATTGTAATAACAAATTATAGGATAGGTCATCTAGTTCGGTTAGATAGGTTAGGTACCCAAAAGTCTAAATTATTTATTAACTATAAATTAAAAGTAAGTAACAAGTTTTAATTCTAACGAGATCAAGTTCTTTTTACTTATTCAACTTAATTTGGAATTTTTTCAGACTTGCCAATTTTTCCCAGAATGTCTTTATTTTTCATCATGAATTTGTAAAAGTCTGAGCAACTCAAGTCTTTAAAATTAGACTTCATTTTGATCAGAGAATAATGCGTATGTGTATTTAGCAAGTTTCTCTCCTTCCTCCATTACTGCGACCCTAGCGAAAAAACTCACTATACATTCGCATTGTGAGCTGGTATACAAAAATATTACTATGCAATTTTGAGCAGTTTAGAATATAGACGTTTCGAAAAAATTCGGCCACAACTGGTTTGCATTTAATAGCTCATCTCCGTCACTGACACTCAAGCTACACACACCCGGACACAAAATTTGCCCGGGTTTTATCCGGACATATTTTGAAAGCCCCGTCCGGACGACCCCCAGACGCCCCCTAAACTAGGACAAACCCGGGGAAACCCGGACGGATGGCAACCCTATATGTACTCATTAATTCATGTACGAGCAACGCGAAAGCGTCAGATGTGAAACATCGAAATAATTTTGTTACAAGTTATATGCATAAGAGAACAAACAGATTACGATAGGAATCAGATATGGCATAATGAAAAGATAAAGCTTTACAAATTTGTTTAATAAAATAATGACTACGTATTGTAGGTTTATATTGAATTATATAGCGTGGCGATACGTTATCCTCTCGTTACATACACTCTTGCGTCTAAACTTTACATTGCGTTGACGACTGAGTCGTCTAAGTACTGAACCTGGTGTGCCGTATTTCTGGGTTCGAATCCCAGAGGTGACTCCTGGCTTTTTTAATTTTTTTATTTACAATCTCTTAAGAGCTCTTAGCCCCACATTTCAATATTAATTATTTCAACTTGGATTAGTATAAGTTATCACTTCTGTCGTGCGTCCCGACACGCACATGTTTCGTTTTCGCAAATTGTGGTCCTTCTATATTATCCGAAGGAACATCGTTCCTACCTGGTGTCCCATGACACCATTTTCTTGTTATTGTTACATTTTATTCAATTCGGGGGGCGCTATACAAATTACGATGGAAAAGTGAGTAGACAGAATCAACTATTGTGACATAAACGCAGTCGAGTTGGAAATAGTGACTGAGATTTTCGAAAGGTGCCACGTCGATTGACTTGTTGGAAACTTTGGCCGTTTCAAAGCAAATTGCGAATTAGATGACGAACTGCCCTCTTTTGAAATTAACCGACTTCGAGTGTGTCTGCTCCCTTTTCGTAAGTAATTGCACAAGTGCATCAAAATTACCGATAATTTTGCATGACAGCGTGTTGTCAAAAAACTGCATGAGTTCATTTCCATTTTTGGAGAAAGAGCCCGACACCGAAGGTGGAGGGCTCTTTCTCCAAAATATGAAAATGACCGAATGCAGTTTTTCAAAGACAACACGCTGGAATGCGAAATTATCCGGTTATTTTGATGCACGAGTGTAATTCGGGGGAATATTTCCCGAATGAACTGTCAACTTATCAAACTGACGTTAGTAATTCATAAATTCTTAGCTTGTCATCAATAACCATCCCGCAACTGTAAGAAAAGAAGAGAGGCAAATATATGTTTGTTTTGTAATTTTTAATTTATATATTATAAAAGGATACGTAAAAATATGGGAGAAACTATTTATTCAATGTTAAACTTAATCAAAAAGTTGCTGGAACTGCAGTGAAATACACAATTATTATAAGAATTATGGTTAGACAATGCAGCTATCGGTGCATTAACGACTGAAGAGGATGTTTCAGAATGCTGTGCCTGTGATACGTCATTGCCGCGCATTTTTTCGATTATTCCTTCATGGTGATCTTCATCCATTTGAAGATATGGCATAATTGATTTTGAATTTGAATGGCCCGTGATTTTTATAAGTTGCTGCTCGCCAACCCCTTTTTTTGAGAGATGGGAGACGGCCGTAGCTCGTAACGAATGGTTAGTAAGCTTGATATTATCTGTTTTTAAACCAGAAGCTTTGGCTTGTAGAACAGTCCATTTGCTCACTGTATTTCGTCCAGCAGGAATATCTTTGTACCATTTTCTGTTTAACTTCCAAGTGGGATTTACAGTGAGAAAGAGTCGTTCTGTTTTTATTCCAACCCGCTTTTCTAGGAACTTTTTGTACAGTCGAATTGGACACAAATCAGGATTGACATTATTGTTTATTAGCCATTTCAATGAAGCGCATGGTTTTTCTCCTCCTTGTGTCGTCTTAGTAAACACAGGATCGTAAATAATTCTTCCTGTTTTTTCACCTACGTTATTTTCTTCTTCTTTGAAGTACGAAATTAAGCACTTGTGTCCTTCTCCACCACGCCAAGCTAATTCAAAAGCAAAAACAAAAAATACCTTCTTCTGCAAACCATCTGCAGTGTTTTCGTCACAACCATGAGCCATATTTTGGAATTCATCGTACTTCAAAAAAACTGCACTTTCCTTTCGCTTCTCTGGATCTGATTGTAGTTGTTTTCTCTTGGCATTTTTCGCATCTCTGACTGCTTTGAACTCAATATCAGTAAAAGGGTTAAAATTGATATTGTATTCCGTAAAATATTTTTCCATCAGTAATTTAGCTGTTACGTTCCAAATCGTTTTAACAGTAATTTGTTTGTTCTCATCGCCATTCTGCTTACGCATATTGAATGCCCAGTCCGTTAATATTTTTTCCAGGACATTAATTTGTGTTTTTTCATCTAAAGTATAGTTTTTCTCAGCACAGAAGCTCATAAACTGACGCCACACATATTTTCTGTTCTGTTTCGTATTATTTGGTTCGTTTTCCAACACATTTACTTCAATAGCTTGTAATGAAGCCTTACCAAAACGAGACATTTTTAATAAATAATATTTTTGACATTACTTGTCAAACTGACGTTACTTATAAATTGTCGCTGTATTATCGAAGGGTGCAATGAATTGCCATGCATATGTACTATGCAATTATCGGTCTGCGGTGCAATTATCGCAGGGCTCTTTCGCTTTTACAATGCAATTATCGCAGTGCTCTTTCGCTCTCTACAATGCAATTATCGCTGTAATTTTCGATAATTGCATTCCATTTACAAGGGATTTTTGACAGGAGGGAAATATTAGCTAAAATACTAACATAGTAAGTTTTGTCGGCTTGCATGTTTTATCGCTGTGAAACGAGAGTAGCTATGGAAACTTCCTCACTAAAAATGGAATGAGTGAAATAGTCAGGGATATTGACGTTGGCGATAAAATTGAAGATTTTGCTGGAATTAAATCTAGAAAAGTTGTACAACAATTTTTGTTACTATTGTGTAGTGTTAATATTGAGCCTTAAATTATTAATAAATATATTCTACTAGTATAAGATTGTAACTACAGGGCGCTCTATGCAAGCCTGAGCTCTGGAAGAATATACCAATATATTGCACATTACGCATTAATAGAGTAAAATTCAAGATACACAAACTAATGAATAAAATTCTTTTAAGAAAATTCATTAATTGTTTACGATAATGAAATAGTTAAAAATGAATATGACTTCTCTATAACACTTAAATGTGAACACGAACACATGACGCACTTCGATATTTTTAAATCTATAGGTATTCGAGAGAAATCTCACTCAATCTAGCGTGGGGGAGGGGGTGGTCTCGGCAAATATCACGTAAATTTTTTCCCGCAAGAAACAGTATGAAATTGTACTTTATTTAACCCAGTTGAAAACTGGGTTAAATCAAATAAAAAATGTTTCTCCACTCAAATATGGCTAAATAATAATAATA